>VDFB02018573.1:0-49330 GCA_007258455.2 Sequoia sempervirens | reverse complement strand
TCCATGCCAAAAATTCACAGTTTTACTGTCATTTTCGGAAAACTAATCCTGACCCAGTTTCTAATTTTTCCCTGCCATCAAAACCCATTTCTTGAAATTTCCAAAATTGATTTTTGATTTTTACACCGACACTTCCGGAGGCCATAACTTTTGACTCGGGTGTCCGTTTGAGCTGAAATTTGATGGGTGGTTGCGTTATGAGATAACGAGTGGATTTCCAACTAATTTCTTTGAAAGCCGTTGGAACCCGTTTTGACCCATTTTTGGGGCCTCAAACTTTCATCTTGACCCTCAAAATCCTAATTTAGTGTTTTTTTCCAGCATTTCAAAAAATTGTTTTCACTCATAACTCGAAATGCATATCTCAAATATGGGATGTTAGTTGGAAATTCATCCTATCTCACCAATGGGTATTTCTCAGAAAAATTTGGGACTCTCAAACATACGACCATGAAGTTTCCTAAAATGGAAAAATTTCACAATTTTTGAAAATTGCCAAATCGGGAAAAATCTGCTTGTCAACACCTTACATCCCTTAAGCCCCGGAACTCGGTGTAGAATCAATCCAATTATATCCTTCAATCATTCTAGTCTTCAATCCAATCCTCATCTGAGCTTTAATCTTATCCCAATCTGAACTTAACCAAACCCCTAATCTGAGCTTTCATCCATCTGCAGTCAATGTCTTTGGATACGGAAGAAAGTCTTAAGATCCCTCCCTCCATCTTCTTGAATTTTGTCCTATTCATCCATTCTAATAAATCCATTCACTCATTCCATGTAACCATTCATCTACTTCGAACCTTCATCTATCATCTCAACACTTCATCGAACCTCCTATCATCTCAAACATTCATCAAACCTCCTTCTATCATTTCAAGCTCTCATTCAATAATCTTGATCAATTTTTTACTCATTCTGAGTAATCTTCCACCTGTTCCCACCCTTCACCTTCTAGTTCCAAGAATCAGTCATCTATCCATCTGGTCACCTTTTCCTCATCCAAATCCTTATCCCTTTATCCAATCAAACAATCCTTTTTCTCCCCCCATCCTCTCCCCTCATCCCATCTCATAATCCCTTGTCATTGGTATCCAGCTATAGGATTTTCCCCACACAATTCAATGTCATCTATCTTATCGTCATCACTTCTGCTTCTTTTGCACATCTTTTCTATCTCATCGTTCATCACTTCATCATTCATCTATATGGCATGTCATTCGCCCACTTCATCTTTGATGATTTGGATAACTATCCCATCCTTGAGCTTTATATAGTCACTATCATCCAATCCAATCCAACAGGTCTATCTTGTTCTGTCATGTCAGTTCCGTCATTTTAACCCCTTATCTAGGGTTATCTCATCATCTTTCATCCATCACTTGTCTGTGGCCTTTTGTCGAACTACTTTGCCCCTGCGCTTTCACGTAGGCAAGGTCGATCATTTGATCCGCCCCTGAGGTTCCATCCATCATCGATCTATATTGTCCACTTTTCTCCTGTTCTCCATCCTATCTTGGTCATCCATCAAAATCTCCATCATGGTCGGGCCACGGGGCTCTTTTTATCGAATCCACGAGGGCTCTCAAGGCCTAATGAGGCAAGGCTAATCTTTGATCGGCCCTCAGCCCCAGGGTCACTAGGATGTGTTAGTCTCCTATCTCAGGTCATCATGTCTCCTATGTCACACCAAGCTAAGTGCCCTTGTATTTAGCTGGTTCTTAACAAAATGAAATCTACTGTATCAATAACCAACTGGGGCTTTGAATATCCTACGTCATATCGATCTTTTAGCTTAGTATCCATCATTGGTCTCAACAGGATGCATCCTTCCTAACAGACCTCATCAATCCCATCCATCCCCTTGATCCTATGGCAAATGACGTTTGAAATTGATTGCGATCTTTTGATGCTTTTAGCTTTTGTTTATCATTTGAGCTCCCTATCATCACTTGTCAAGGCCGCCATGATCCATCATATTATGGTGTGTTTTGATTGGTCAACATAGGGGCATATTTTGATATTTTTATTTCTATTTTTGTCTTCTTGGTTGTCCCACACAGTACCCACCAAGATCCCCGAGGTCTTGTGTTATGCTGGGGCATCCTTTTGTGCTTGTGGTTATCTCAATACCTGGCCCGACCAAGGTCATCACGACTTTGGGGTGTTGGGATAGCCTTCTTGTCTGTTGTGTTTGTTTCATGCATTAGACACTATTATGCCTTGGTCCCACATACCCTGGCACTTGGTGTCTTCTGCTATAGCAAAAATCAGTGCTCCAAAGATGGCAACTTGCATTAGGATTGCATTTCATTCTCCATTCCATCGTCTTGCATATATCCCCCATCCTCTTATATATCACAATCCCCCCATCCATTCATCATTCATCGTTATCTCACATCTCTATCCAACCCCCATCCATTCCCTTTAGCCTAAATCATCTAATCATATCCTTGGTCTTGTCCCCAGTCTCGTTAATAGCCTTGACCCATCATCATCATCATCCATTATTATCATTTCCTATCCCTTTGGTGTTGTTTTGGGATGTATCCTTCCCTCATCAACAACACTTTCATCATCATCGGGAGGTACTCTTCCCTATCCTTTAGTGGTGTTTTGGGATGTATCCTTCCCTTATCAATACCACTCATTGGAATGTATCCTTCCCTCATCAATACCACTCATTGGGATGTATCCTTCCCTATCCTCATTGACAACATTCCATCCATCCTCAACCCCTTTTGGCTTGTACCTTGACTGGGGCAACATCATCTTCGTCTCTGCATCCATTTTTGTTTCCCAACCTCCTGTCACCTTTTCATCCTTTCATATCCATCCCTTTGCATCCTCTTCCTCATCTCTCATTTCATCATCTCATCCATTTCGAGAGCACACACATGTTCTCTTCAACCCGCATGTCCTCTCAAGGGGGCATCCTCAATCCCTACTCTTCATCTTGACCCCCATCATCTTTCTTTCTAGTCATCCCTTTGATGACTGGGGCATCTTTTCCAATCTAACCATCTCCTTCTCGGTTCTATATTTTAATATTCTTTGAAATGATGCTACTTTGTAACACCATCTCAAAGAGGGGCAAAATGTAGACATCCAAATTTGGACAATTAATTTATCCAAATTTATCACTTTTCGTCTAAGCATCCTCTTATCTAAGTTAATTAAGTAATATTACTATTATTTAATTAATATCCTTAATTCTGCCAAATCCCTAAGGTATTTAATTAATAATTAAATACCTTACCCTCCTTAATCCCCTTTTCATCAAATGAATTAAATAAATATTACATTTATTTAATTCCTCACATGTCATTTTCATCTAATCCTAATCCATTTCCTAATCTCTTCATTAAGGATGTGCACATGCCTAATCCTTGATTAGGATGTGTCACATCCTCCAACTTTTGCAAGTTGGCTTTTAATCCATATTAACCCCTAATTATCCTCTAATTACTAATTAGTTAAACCTAATTAGTACCTTGGTCAACTCTCCCCATCTCCCAAGGAATTTTTAATTCCTTTTTATTCACCCTAGGCTCCTCTCTTCCCCATGTGAATTTTTAATTCATATTTTATTCCTTCTAGAATACCCTTTTCCCATGCACCTTCTAGAACCTTTGACTTGTCACATCAAGTCACATGTGACAAACTCCCACCTTTTGGGAACATTGTCTTATCCACCAGATTCTTCCAATCATTGTGAATTTTTAATTCACTTTTATTCACCCAAGATTCTTCCCATCTCCTAATGTACTTGGAAGGTACTTGTCCTTCCTCCACATCATGTACCTCTCTTCCACATCACCTACACATCGTCCTACCTTTACCCACTTCACCCTCCACATGTCAAGATGTGAGGGCTTGTGGGTTCTCAACCCACCATAGTCCTTCATCTTGACCTTGTTGGATCAATCTTGACCATTGAATTCTCTAGAGAATTCAAGATCCTCTATAAATACCCCCTCCTCAAGGGCATTTTAGGGGACTTAGTCATTTTGTAACTACATGCTGCCATTTTGTGAACTCATCCAATTTTCAATTACATCCACTTGCATTTGCATCCAAACACATAGTAAGGATCCTCAATAGAGCCATCAAGGAGCACACATCCCATTCTAAGCAAGGGCCAATCAAAGGGGTATCAACAACAAAGGAAGGTAAAACCATTCGTGTCTTGTGTTATCTATTTTCCTTATTGTTTTGTCACTCTCTTTTGGCTAATCTTGAGGTGTCCTTGGTCTTTTGTCATTCGTATTTTGAGTTATTTTATGCACTAGAATAGGATTAATTCCAAGGTATACAGGTAGCTATCCATAAAGCTTTGATATCAATTAATGTCTACATGCATACAAATTTTTATGCCAGAATGGTTCAAAAAACAAGAAAAAAGAACAAAACTTAAAAGAAGTTTTTGCTCCTCTGACATCCAAAAATTCTCAACTTAAAATAAAAATGTTGGAGGAGATGGCATTTTATAGAAACAAGGCACCCAATAGTTCAACTTAAAAGTTTATCTAGAGAATCAAAAACAACAAATTAAAATGTGTCATGTGGCATGTGCCAACTATCATCAAGAACATTCTAGAATAAGTCAAAGCTTTGACTTTGTCCGCAACAACACTTTTCTTCATACTTCAGCATGATCACTTTATCTCCATCAAGGCTACCAACTTCCTTTCAAATTACTGGAATGAGAAACACCTACCCCAAGATTGGGATCAACCTGCAAATTTAAAATATTTAAAACAACAAATGAACTCCATTATATTTCTGGTATCTGGTATCCAGTTCTTTCTGTCTTTGCTTATGACTCAGGTTCTAGAATCCTTCCCTCTTTCCTTAATTGGTACTCTCGAAAAGCCCTTAATACTTGATGTATGTGCTCTTTTGAACTTATTCGTATTGCTCTCCAAGTGAGCTTGAGCTTGGTATATTCTTTAGTTACTCAAAGTGTGATGTCATTTTTCTATGCTTTGCTTGTTTCATATTTGACTATAACATTTATGCACTATATTATTTCATCAATAACCTCTTGTGTGAGCAATTGGACATGATATTTATTTATCCTTTCTATCCATCCCTTGAAATCTTTGGCTTCCTTTCCCTCCTATCCTAATGTTTGAGGATCAAAGCCTTGACGTGCCAATATTTCAATAAATTCTTGATTCTCTCTAATCAATCTTCTACACTTAAAAGTGACTCTTTCAAATCCTTCAATACATTGTATTATCATGTCACCTTCCCATTTTAGTTGTTTCTTCCATTTTCCTAGCAATGAGACCTCATGTCCTAATATTACATTATTTTGTATTAATTCTTGGATGTTTAATTGTATGAGAATTTCAATATTTTTCCTTTCATCTATGACCTGTTCTTGGTGAAATTTACATTCATCTTCAAATATTTTCAATTTATTTGAATGGTGATATGCTTCCTTGTACTTTCTTATTGCATCTACATAATAAATTCATCTCCTTGCTTTACCTAGTATTCAATCCATTCTTCAAATATATTCATCTTATGACGAACTACAACAATGGCATCCACTTGCTCTTGTGACATAAGTACCTGATGTTGGGGAAGTTCAGTTTGTTCTCAACTAGATAAAGTCAATGAATTAATAAAGTGTTCCAAGGTAGCAACCTGTTCCTTCAATTCTCTTTTCTTTTCTTTATATTTCTATACTTTAGCAATAGTAGCATTTAAATTTACTTTTATTTCATCTAATTCTTGTTGCCAAGATGAGTGTCTAGGATTAACACTTGTAATCTTATACTCCTTAGGTGTTATCTCATGTCCATCTTTATTAATTGTCAGAGTAGCTATCTAAATAGTTCTATTGCCATCTACATTCATCTCTATGACATGCTTTGTCTTCACTTTGTGCCTAGGTTTAAGAGTACTTACTTCTTGTATAAAATTGTTGAGATTCAGAGGTAATATTTCCACTTCCATTGGAGAAGCTAATTCCCTGATTAACCAATCAAGTGTATCATCATATTTTTGTACCTCTGTAACCTTTTCTTGTCTCAATTTATTGCTTGATTCAGGAACTTCCTCTCTTTGACTTGCCATATTTTTTGAAATGGGGATTTCTTTAGCAATATTTGGTATAGATTTGGGATTAACAAGGTCTGACACTGCCTCCTTTGTTTAGAGACTTATATTTTCTTGTCTATCTATATTTTTTGATTCATATCTCTAAACATTATCTTCTTCATTTACCGCTACACCAAGATTCTCTTCATTTTTAGTTCCATCTCCTGCAAACTTTGTAGCTTCTTCTAGAATTTTAGTTTTAATTTCAGTTTCAACATGGCCTCTATTTGATTCTTCAAAGACCTATGAGTGTTCATTAAAATTTTTCACATTCCCAAGAGAAGGTTGGGAATCAAGAGTATCTTCAACAACTCTTTCAGGGAATCAAGAGTATCTTCAACAACTCTTTTATCAATAGGATTTTTCTTTGGATTTTCCCTTGTTTCCATTTCAAGTACGCTAGGATTTCTTGCCTCTGAAGTGAGCATTCCTTGAATATATTATTCTTCTTCAATGGATGAAGCCACAATAGTGGTTTACAATTCAAGTGAGGAAGGAAAACTCACAAAAAATGACCCCAAATAAAAAAAGTGATTTTGGGGGTTCGTACGAACCTATTGGTTCGACTGAACCCATTAGAGGTTCAGCTGAACAAGGGTTCGACCGAACTGAGTTGAATTTTGACCACCAAAAAACAAAACAAATGCATAAAAAAGGGGTTTGAGTGAACCCCTTTGAAGGGGTTCAAATGAACCAGGGGTCATTCAAACCCTAGTTCGAGTGAACACCTAGGGGTTCATACAAACCCCCTTATCCCTCACCCCCCCCAAGACACAAAAAAACCTAAATTTTAGCACTTCAGAGCTTGGGTTGAGGATGAAAATGGAGAAATCTTCACAAACCCAACTGGAATCAAGTAGTCCTTAGAATGAGCTATCCAATGAATATAATTTTAATATGTTTTGGTTTTATTAAGTATTTGTTTTTTAGTTTTATTAAACATAGGTTTTTCATTGAAAATGAAGGTCTTTGTTCTACATGTGGGTATGTGCAGGATCATGATGGGCCAAAAAGTGGCAATATGATGGGTATATGGCTGACGACCTTTTTTTTACCCAAAACTGATGAAACAGAAAGGGTTTTTAAATAATATTCTCAGCTTTCCACCAATATAAATTATGCTTTACTTTGAATTTAATAAGTAATTATTATTCATTTTCTATTTCAATTACAACTAAAGTCCTGATTGATAGGCTAAATGAAAAACATCTATAGCTTTCAAACGGTATCACATTTTTTGAATCCAAAACATGCATCACATTCTATGCTTCGCATACTATAGGATTAAAAAAAGAAAAATTAAATTTCATGAAGTTTTGACGATGTTAAGATGGTCAGACATACAAGTTTTTATATTTTTAAAAGTTGTAATAAAAAATTCATAATTAATTATTTACTTTGAAAAAAATTACAAAAAAATATGCATCACATCAAGACATAAGTCCTCTACTTATATCTAAAATCTTAAAAAAAAATATTATCATTTTATTCTGGTTAGGGTAGTCAGAGAGACACCTACTTATTTTTTCCTTGAAATTTAGGTACTACTGCATTGAAATTTCAAAATTTCACCAAATAGATTTTTTTTAAACAAACCTAGTAGTTTAGAAACTAAATATAATTTGCTACATATACTATTCTTACATATTTTTGAAATAATATAGATAACTTATTCAAATTTTTACGTCAAGTTGCCTAACTCTGATTTTTCTAAATTTTTTTCCACTTAAGGGTCTATTTTTTCCATGACGATCCTACACATACCCATGTGGAAAAATACAATATTATAAAAAAAATATTAAAAATATGAGTGCACCAGATATTGAAGTTCTTGATCCAACAAAAAAGAATTTTGATATATACAAAAATGTTACACGTTATATGATTGCGTTATGTCTGAAATTGTAATTGGTTTGACTTCAAAAATTTATTAAGGAAAAAATATTCAATAAAAAACTATCTAACCAAGTGGAAACACTAGATATCAGTTACAAATCTAAATTGAAAGAATTAGAATTTTATCCTTCATGGGAAAAAATTTACACATTATACAGTGTGCGCCCCTTTTTAAAAATGTTATTTTTTGAAAAAAACCAATTTTCATGGGAGATGGAAAAAGAAGTACATTTTGATTCCAAAAATTTTGAAAAAAATATTTTTAGAATTTGCAGACAAAATTTGAAAAGACTCTAGTTTGCATCATCTTCAAATTCCTCATGGTTTAGTCGCTATAGGTGCCTGAATGTGAAGATTTAGTTAAAAATAAAAATTTCAGTGTCCAGTTTGGCCAAAAATTGTAAACCACTATTGTGGGATCACCCCAATATTTATAGGGTTAGAGCTTGTATCCTGAATTTATTCTACCACTGGGTGTACCATGGGCTTGTCTTTAGACTTCTTTTCTTGCACTTTCTCCTACATAGCATCCAATTTATCTACTTGTTCCTTAATTCTGGCTTCATCTTCTTCAAAAATTTCCTCTAAAGCTATAGGAGTTATGCCCAATACTTGTTTCAGACTAGCCATATTAACAGAAGGGGGAGAGGTAAATAATGTTATAGCTCTTTGAGATGTAGACCTAGTTTGCTTACCAACATTCCCTATTGCTCCTGTTACTTCATCAATAGTTACTCTTGTTTTGGGTCTAGCTATAGAGGAAGATGCACCTTTAGGTCTCGCTTTTGATTTATCTTTACCTATCTCTGCATCTTTCTGTTTATCTAATAATTTCATGGGAACTTCCTGTCTTATTGCTTTAGGGGTTCTTTCTTCAATTCTAACACCTGGAGTAACCTTACTAGTCTTTCTTTTCTTCTTAGTAGGCTCTCCACTTTCAAAAGTAGTTTCATCTCTTTGTTTTCTTCTTTTATCTTTTGAGAAGATGGGTTCAATTCCTCTTTCTCTCAAAATTTTGCAAAAATCATTAATCCAGTGTTGAGTATACCTTAGGACTGGCCTAGTAAAGTTATCAACTGATGTCATGTCTTCATCATCAACACCTGGGTCTGGAATGGGTTCATCATATACCCTATCGTCATTATAAAACTAGTTCAACACCTGACCATCAGTTTTCCCCAATGCAACTCTACAGGACCTTCTATCATGCGAGATATTATGATGAACATTTATTGTTTGAATTTGCTTGCATCTCTCAAACCAACTACTTTTCTCAGCAAAGTTATAATGTCTTGCATTTCTTGTTTAAACATAGACCTCTGAATTACCTTGGTTTGTAGTGTGATTGGCTGTTGGCACCATTGGGTACTCATAATTTCTCTATTATGCTCCTCAATGCTCTGATATGTCTTGGCCTTGGCTTTCAGGTCGACATTGAACATCTGTGTGTAGGAGGGGAGACCAAATGTATACATGTTTCCTTTTTGAGACAAGTCTGCATAAATTCTTCCCTCTTTCTCAACAATCCTTTTGGCTAGGTTGTAATAGTTTATGCATTGCATAACAAATTTAGGAGCTTCCATTGTTGGAAAAAACCTTCTTGGCAGAAGTAACCCATTTGATATGACATTTTTGGTACATTGGGTAGCATTTTATTGCAACAGTCATGAATGGATTTCAGTGTCAGAAGACCATCCCATGTGAGTATCTGTAACCACTACATTAATGAGTACTGCTTGTGAATTGTAGTACTTGAATTCATCTTCTGCTCTTCCGTCAGAAGTGCTCATTTTGGATATAATGTGCTCCTACAATTTTCAAAATATTTGTCTTGTGTATGAGTTAGGGTTAAATTTAACCAAAAATTACATTCCATAAAATTTTCAATTCATTTTTTGATTAAATTTAACAATTCAGAGAAAAAATAACATTTTAATTTCAGAATGAGAAAATACCATTATCAAAATTTTCAAGCTTGAGAAAATCTTTTAATATCAAAGTATTGAACTGATTTGGAACATAGTTGGTTTTGGTTAAAAATGGTGATCCTTCAAGATGCAACTTCAAAAGCCTTGGTAGCTACGACTTAGTTTCTCAAAATTTTACCTCTCTTTGCGCGCTAATGTCGCTTTGTGAATTCAATGTCTTTAGCAATTTTTCAATATGATGCAAAGTGGAGTGTTGTAAAAGCAATTGCATGTTTGAGGTGGTTCCAAGTACGCAGGTAGTTCACCACCTTCATTAATTACCTATTATTTTGCATTAATTCCTAGAATAAAGGTGCAATTATTACTGATTATGGTTCAAACCACAAACACCTAGATTTTTGTGTTGGCTCATTGTTTGAGAAGAAAGACAATGTGGTGATTATATGTGGCAATTAAATGTCACGCTAATTCTTTGCAAGGTATATTTCATTAAATATATGTGATTAATTGATGATCACTGGGGTTGGGGCTTTTGGTACTACTTTCGAAAGGATGAAACAACAATGGGATCTGGGAAATACTTTCTGGTGAAAAGAAAACTAGAACAAGAGGAAGACCGAAATCCAAAACTGAAAAATAAACGTGACGAAATTTCAAAGCAAACATTTTGGTTTCTAAATTTTACATCAAAGAAACAATAAAGCACTGGACTCTGGTAAAATAGGAGATTACTAGGATTAGAAAATTTGATCAATGAAATACCGAGCAGAGCTAGAATCTTTTTGAAGATACAAACTCTTTTGGCTCAACATAGGATTCCAGGATTCCAGATTCTAGTAAAAAACTAAACATCAAGATCATACCAAAACACCAAAACTAGGATAACAAAAAGGTTATAATACAAAGAGGCCAAGTGAAAATGAGAGAGAAAAACCAACAACCAATTGAGCATCAAAACAATGTCGAAGTGAGCAAAAACAACAAAACAAAAAGGGAAAAGAAAAGAAAAAAGGGGGTCCACATTTTTCCAAGGGGAAAAATGGGGCATGTTGTGAGACCACACAACAACTAGTAACCAAGAAAACAAAACAAAACAATAGAAAGTCAATTCCAGATCTAACATCAATGTTCCAACTTTCTTTAGTATTCTAATTATAAATCATGGGATCCTTATTCCATCTTCAAATTTTACTTTGGTTAGCATGCAAAATTAAGTATTACCAAGCTCACATGTGTGCAACTGATTATTTCTGCTACAATAAACTTAGAAATAGCAACCGTTTGCATTAATCTATATAATATGACAATTACTTTTAAGCCAACTAGGGATAGAGCCTTGTTACCAGTCAAGTGTCCATAGCCTTGACAAGGTTATCTCTGTAATTCCCCCAAACATAGGTCTACTACCGATCAGACATCCATAGCCCAGGTAGAGTTATTTGGATACCCTAAATAGTTGATATCACTTTTTTTTTGATATTGCAATAATAGATCTTTTATCAACTTGCAAGCATTGAAGCACTGCTATTAGGTTGGGAATTACAGTAGTAGCATAGGTAGTCTTTTGATTTTTCAATTAATGCAAACAATTGTTATCCCAAATTTTAGTACAAAATGATTTAAATGTATTCATTTGTAGCTCAACATCAACTGAATAATTCATGCTAATCATAGTACATAAAATTGAACAATTTTCAAACAATTTATAAATGGAAAACTATTTCCAATCGGAATAGAGATTAAAGTTCTGGAGTTGACATTCTATTGACTTGTAAACCTTCAACGATTGCCAATTAATGTAAAGTCAAACAATGCAACACCCCCCCAAAAAAACAACAACAAACAAAACAAAAGAAAACCAAAATAAAAGAAACTATTTACAAAAAAAAAAAATTACAAAAAAACTATTTACAAAAAAAACTATTTACAAAAAACTATTTACAAAAAAACTATTTACAAAAAAACTATTTGTCTATGATTGGAAATAATGCTTTAGAAACTACCCATTCATAGGGAATGAGGTATCTTTGCCATTCAAAGACTTTAACCTATAAGTGCTATCACCCAAGATTTCAAAAATTTGGTATGGGCCTATCCATAATCTGTTAAACTTACCATGTTCACTTTTTCATTCATGAGCTTTATTCCAATATAGGACCAAATCGGATATTCTGAAAGTCTTTAATTTGGCATGCTTATCAAACCATCTTTTCACTATGGATTGATGTATAGAAAAATGATTTATGGATTGTGTACATTTCTCATTTAAATGCATCAATTGCAACAATCAAGTTTCTATTTGATCATCTAATCCAATATATTCTTGTGCAAATTGCCAGGTAGGGATTTTTAAGTTTATTGGTAGTATAGGATCTACCCCATAGACTAAATGATAAGGAGAATTCCCTAATGCAACTTTCATCCTAGTACAATCTACGCAAAGGGCGAATCTCAACAAAGAATGCCATTCCCTAGGGTTCTTTTCAATCAATTTTCTAATTATATCCAACAAATTCTTATTTGATGATTCAACTAATCCACTTCCCTATGGATAATAATTAGATGAAATTTTTTATGTTATGCCATATTCAAATGCCCAATTAGAAAATTTCAATGAAGCAAAAGCATGTCCATTAATCACATACCAATTCATACAACGTTCCAAACCTGGTGATAATGCTTTCTTCTAAAAAATTTATGACCATGTCGGTAGTACATTGCTTGTTGGGGCATGCCTCTATCCATCAAGTACAATAGTCTGTGGCGGTCAATATGAATCTATGACTAGAAAAAGATGGAGGATTGATATTTCCAATAAATTCTAATCCCCATTATGAAAAGGGACACATCTGAGCCATCATTGACTGTAGCTGTTGAGCATTGAATTTTCCTTTATCTGACATGTATGACAGAGTATCTTTAAAGATTGTGGGCCAGTAGTAGCCCGCTCTTAAAATGAGGTGCACACAATAGCTAAAGGTGATCCATGAGCTGTTCGAAATCTATCATGTAGTACTTGCAACACTTTATCAACTTTTGTTCTATTTAAACATCTTAAATGGATTCCTTCATGATTTCTTTTAAATAGAACCCCTCCCTTAATCATGTAACTCTGTCATTTTATATTGAGGGCTCTTCTTTGATTCCTTTGCATATGATCAGGGCAAGTGTGGCTGACCAAATAATACCAAATGCCTGAATACCAATTTTCTTGATCTTTTTCATCCAATGTGTATTGTTGACTTGAGATTTGGGGATCTACTTCTGCAATAGATTTAACCAAATCTTTTCCTTGAACCAACCTCATGGGTATGATGTTTAAATCATATTCTTGTAATATGGTGACCCATTTAGCTCTCTTTTCTCTAAGCTCACTCTATGTTAACAACATTTTGACAGCCGAATCTAGGACAATAGCTTTAACTATACTCCTGAGGATATAATGTCTAGACTTGTGTACAACTTTGACCAAAGAGAAGGATTGTTTTTCAACATCTGTGTATCTCAATCCTGCTTCCTTGAATGGAGCGCTCATAAAAGAAATTGGTTTTTCTTCTTTATTTTTTCCTTTCTATGTTAATACTACTGCACAAGTGTGATTAGAAGCGAATGAGTAAATATAAAAAGGTTTAATATATCTGGACTTACCAGTACTAGTACTTTTGTGATTATAGTCTTTATAGTCTTGAAGGCGATCTTAGCTTCATTCGTCCACTCTATTTTGGCATATTTCTTTAACATATCATTGAGCGGCTTCACTATTTTGACAAATCCTGTAATAAATTTATGAACAAAGTTAATCTTACCGAAATGACTTCAATTATTTTCTACTTCCTAGGGGCTGTAATTTGAGTAATGTGTCCACTCTATCTGGGTCGATTGACATACCATGTTCAAGAATGATATGTCCTAGTAACCTTCCTTCAATAACCCCAAAAATACATTTTTTAGGTTTTAGGGAAACTTCGTAAGTTTCACACTTCTGTAATATCACTCTGAGATCTTGAACATGATCTCTTCTATCTTTAGAAAAATACTGTAAGGCCATCCATGTAAATAATGATACATTTTCCTATGAATTCTTGAAAAGCATAGTCCATGGCTCTCTGGAATGTAGCTCAAACATTTATCAATCCAAATGGCATCCTTCTGTAAGCAAAAGTCTCCCACATAGTGGTGAAAGCTATTTTCATCTGATCTTCCCTCGCTACGATTACTTGATTATATCCAGAAAATCCATCCAAAAAGGACATCATTTGTGAACCATTAACTATCTGTAACACTTCTTCAAGTGAGGGTAGTGGATAATTGTCTTTTTTAGACACTTTGTTGAGATTCTGGAAATCTACACACAATCGTATATCTCCATTCTTTTTTCTTACAAGGACTAAATTTTCCACCCAAGTAGAATGTCTGATTGTAAAAATTATCTTGGCTGACAAATTTTTTTGAACTTCCATTTAAATTAAATGCTCTAAGAGTGCATTCACTAGACATTGTTTTCAAGTCGGAAAGGTTTCGCATCAAGATTCAATGTTATAGTATGTGTAATGATATAAGTGTCATATGTTTTCAGGTCCTCATATGTCCATGCTATGAATTTCTAGTAATCTTTAAGCACCTGAGCAATATTTATCTTCTCTTCTTTAGTACAAACCTTCCCTATGAGTACATTTTTAGGATCTTCTTTAGTATGCAAGTTATATAGCTCATATAGTCCTCATTCACTTTGAGGTAAATATTTTGTCTGACTATCTGGTCAATATCAAACAATCATTCTAGCTCAATTATTCCTTTCAGGATATTATTATCTCTGGCTTGAGTCAATTCTTCATCTTGAATTTCACTATCAAGGTTATCTATCTCTTCAATGATTTGTGCTTCAAAAATACTAGAATTAGTAATGAATTCCAATGTGTCTATCATCTTCAAACACTTGTAAATTAGTGACATTATCAGGAACCAAGGGTAATTGTATCAATTCAACTATGAATCTTTTCAGATCTGAGGTCTCTAAAGGTTCCAAAGTACTAGCAACAGTAGCTAGAGCATCGACTCTTTGATTGAATCTTCTAGGGATATAAGTAATATTAAATGCATCAAAATCTTTAATTAAATCCCATACTTTGTGTCGATAATTGGATAATCTTTTGTAGTGGCAAATATATTGCTTTAAGACTTGTTTAACCACCAATTCTAAATCACCAAACACTTTAAGGATTCTAATTTTCTTCTTGATTGCCAGGATCAAGCCATGTATAAGAGCTTTGTATTTTGCCACATTGTTAGTACATTGAAATTGCAATTGATATGCAACAAGGAAGGACTTACCTTGTGGGTTGATAAGTTCCACTCCAATTCCAATTCATTGTTTTGATTTTGATCTATCAAATTTGAGAATCCAAGCTTGATCATTTGTATTCAATATTTTACCATTTTTCGATGTCATCGTACAAATATTTTCATTTTATATGTTTTGATCTTCATTTTCAAACATTTCTAGTTCAATTCTTTCGATATCATCATGTTCTGCACAATATTGACTCTTGATTTTGTGGATTATCTCTAGACACATCATACAACTATTTTATAAATGCACAACATTATGCAATCTGCACAGTCTTGCAATAACAATCTTTTTAGTGAAATTTTACTTTTATTACTCTCTTGATCTTTTTTAATAATATTATTTTGAAATTTATCATAAGGAATATTCTCCTCCTTAGAAGAATCACAATCTGATTCAATTAAAAAAATTGTTCTAGGAGCTAGTTCATTAGATTTCCTAGCATCACAAGTGAAAACTTCCTCAATGTTAACTCCTGAACTGTGTATTTTATAAATTATTGGTTCTACATTGATATATAGAACTTCATTTTTTTGATTATAGTCTGTGATCATGTATTTCATGCGAGGTTCTCTTTCAATCCTAATTTGATTAGGCACTCCTTTCCATGGTAACCACATGTGTGAGAAGTCAGTATCCATGTATCCATTTAATGTTTTAGACCAGTCTCTACTTAAAAGCATACCATAGGTATCAGGTATCTCCACAACTTGAATATCAATATAATATTGGATTCCAGGATCAAAAGCCAATTGCATGTGAATATTAGTCAAGTCTCCTACTACATTTACCTCTATCTTGTCAAGTTGAGTGAATTTATTTAAAGAATTTGCAGGAGTTAACCCCAATGTTTGACATATGGATAATGACATCACGTTAGTAGAAGCTCCAGAGTCTACTAAGCAATTATGAAGATTCTTACCAAATATTCTCAAAGTGAGCAAAAAAGGCGGGGACTCTAGTTTTCCTTTATAAAAGGCTACTTGTGCATCAGCTATGGGAACAGTGTTCTTATCATTTGCTTTAGCTTGACTATCTTTCACTTGAATGTCCTTGGATTTGTTTTCTTTGGGAAAATATTCTAAAGTATTTAAGAAAGCTTTCTTGATCATAGGCGTCTTAAGTAATTCTGATAGAGAAAGGCTAATCTTTACTTTCTTAATTTCTTTTGCTAAATAATTAGTCAAATTGTTTTGATCAACAGGATCTATCTTTTCACCTTTTGAAACATTTGATGAATTTTAGTGAGAGGTCATCTTGGGTAACCCAACTTGATTTTTCATCAAGTGGAGTGTTAACGTTATTAGGCAGGATGGATGTTGTTAAAGGACCATTGAATCTACCTCCACTATTAGCATTATTCCTCATGTTGTAATTATGTCCTTTCTGATACTATTGAAAGGCATGTATTTCATCCATTTCTTCTAGAGGCTCATTTTCATCCTGGTAAGGAAATGTGTATGTCTCCAAAGTCATAGCTGAATTATCACTTTCATATCTATGAGCATGACTTGTGATAGCTGAAGGTAATTTGAAATGTTCATAACTTTCCAAGACTAAAGTAAAGTCATATCCTACTAAAACTAATTCATTTCCTTTAGGAGGTTGAGAATTGCAATGCTCATTATAATGAGTAGCAGCAAGGAAGATATTTGAAGCGATTTTAAATTGTGGACAATCCACTTCAGAATGAGCATTTGTATTATGAATTCTATATCAATTGTTCATTGCAAGTAAACTTTTCATCAGTTGATTTCTTAATTGTATAACCTTTGTGGTCAATCTTTTGAGTTGAGCTATAACTTCTTTCATGTCTTCCTTTTCCTTAGAAATTTTAACATTTTAATTTTCTTGAGTTTGTGAGAAAAAAGAGTTTCCATTAGGATGTAGCTCTGTAATAGCTGGACCAGGGTGAGGGACTAAAGCTTGACTATTTCTTGGTTGAAAGAAAGTATTTTGAGGAAATGTGATGAAGGAGGAAAACACACATACCCCCTTTTTCATACAACTACTCTCAACAAATAAAGTGCATTGAAAATACAATAGATTAGATTTAAAAATCTGCAACATATATTAAGTTCAATTGAAAATGAATTATATAATCATGGAGCTGATATGCTCCCATACATCATGGGCTTTACACATACAAAAATCTGCAACTCAACATTTGTAGCTTCATTCCAACAACATCTAAGTATGAAAAAATATTCTTCTCCAAATCCCCCCTTCTCTCTCCTTTCACCAAATGAGCAGCATTAATATAAAAATTGTGTGAGAAGAAACCACTGTTGGTTTCTCAAAAAGAAACTCCACTAAACCACCAAGAAAAATCCGTCACTTTCTGCCTATTAATTCCCTGTCATTTGTTAGAATTTCCTCAAACGGTTTTTGGGTTTGGTGCACCTCCTTTTCAGCTTTCTAGATCATTTTGAAATTTATAATTTCGTTATTGTATGAGAAAGTTATGGCTTTTTTACTGAGACTAGGTCACATAGTTACGACCCATACAGTCTCTTGTCTTTTTCCAAAAATAATAAAATGCCAGTCAAACCTCTAAAATGCTCATTAATCCTTCCTGACATGGATTTCCTTTTCTTAGCATTTGCATTCAATTTTCAATTTAATATTTTATTCCTTTTCTCCAACCCACTATTTCCACTCTCTCAACACCCTGCATTCCAATCTTGCAATAAAATACACGTGCAGTTACAAAACATATTAAATGTCCATTCCAAGCTTGAGTGAGAATTTCCTTTTTGAAAAATTAACATCTCTTAAAACAATTTAAAAATGACATGATTAATAATCCGATTTTCTCACATTCCATCACCAAATTCTACTATGCTGGAAGAGTTGAAAAATTTCAACAATTTGTATTGTATCTACAGCCAAAAATTAAAAATAAAACACAAACATAAAACTTAAAATATTTTTGATGATGAGGATTGCTTGGAACCCCTGGATGCTCCTGCATTAGACACCCGAGGTAGAAAGTTTGTGAGCATAAACTCACAAAAGTGGAGTTGAATAGTAGAACCATTCTTTCAGATTGCAAGCAATCTACAGCGAACTCCATCGCTGCCCAAAGTGCACATGAAGTCTTTTCTTCTTCCTCTTCTTCCAAAATTTTGCTGGTAATAACTTTGCTCTTCTCCAAAAAAACTGCTTATCCTTCTTCTTTTCTCTCATGGACTTGCATCCACCATGTAGCATCCTTCTCCAAATAATCTCTCTACTCATCTCCTCTTTCGTGGGCTTTGACCCACCAAAAACTGACCACCTCCACCAAATCTCACCCGAAGCTTCCTCTATTTCCTCTACTTGTAAGTATATTTCTATATACCACTCTAGATTCTCACAATAATTTTTCTTTTCTAACTCTTTTCTCATCTCACAATGCAAATCCTTGAAAAAATCAACATTATAAAACTCATAAAAATTAGATTTTACCTCAATGACATTTTCTGTCATAACATCTTCTTCATCACTGCTGAATGCTACTGTCTCTGTTGTTGTATTGAAAAAATTCTCTATCTCTGCAATCTCTCTCTCAAGAATTTCTTGGTCTTCATCAGGTTCCTCATCAAACACTGAATCCCCATACATCACTGCATACTTTATTTTAACTGCAACATCCTCAACTACTTTAATTTGGTTTTCCCTTTCTTCAATATCCTCCATTTCACTAAACTCTTTTGTTGCTGCTACAACCTTGCCACACTTTCAAACTTCAACCTCTCAAGTATAGACTGCCTCACATTCGGCTATCGGTCTACACACCACACACTCTCCACCTAATGCAAACTACCTCACGTTCAGCGTTCTGCCTGCACACAAATCACACACATGCCACAAGTCTTGGTGCAAACTGCCTCTCATTCGGTGCTCTGCCTGCACACTTAGGAACTCCTACTCTGATACCACTGATGAAGGAGGAAAACACACATACCTCCTTTTTCATACAACTACTCTCATCAAAATAAAGTGCATTGAAAATGCAATAGATTAGATTTAAAAATCTGCAACATATATTAAGTTCAATTGAAAATGAATTACATAATCATGGAGCTCATATGCTCCCATACATCATGGGCTTTACACATACAAAAATCTGCAACTCAACATTTCTAGCTTCATTCCAACATCATCTAACTATGCAAAAATCTTCTTCTCCAAAGCCCCCTTCTCTCTCCTTTCACCAAATGAGCAACATTAATATAAAAATTGTGTGAGAAGAAACCACTGTTGGTTTCTAAAAAACAAACTCCACTAAACCACCAAGAAAAACCCGTCACTTTCTGCCTATTAATGCCCTATCATTTGTTAGAATTTCTTCAAACGGTTTCTGGGTTTGGTGCACCTCCTTTTCAGCTTTCCAGATCATTTTGAAATTTATAACTTTGTTATTGTATGAGAAAGTTATGGCTGTTTTACTAAGAATGGGTCACACAGTTACGACCCATACAGTCTCTTGTCTTTTTCCAAAAATAATAAAATGCCAGTCAAATCTCCAAAATGCTCATTAATCCTTCCTGACATCGATTTCCTTTTCTTAGCATTTTCATTCAATTTTCAATTCAATATATTATTCATTTTCTCCAACCCACTATTTCCACTCTCTCAACACCTTGCATTCCAATCTTGCAATAAAATACAAGTGCAGTTACAAAACATATTAAATGTCCATTCCAAGCTTGAGTGAGAATTTCCTTTTTGGAAAATTAACATCTCTTAAAACAATTTAAAAATGACACGATTAATAATCCGATTTTCTCACATTCCATCACCAAATTCTACTATGCTGGAAGAGTTGAAAAATTTCAACAATTTGTATTGTATCTGTAGCCAAAAAATAAAAATAAAACACAAACATAAAACTTAAAATATTTTTGGTGATGAGGATTGCTTGGAACCCCTGGATGCTTCTGCATCAAAATGTCCCATTCTGGACCACTACAGGATAAACATTAGGAGTCATGGAATGAACTATAGGGACTCTGTTTGCATTCGGGGTAGGGTAAATATTCAATCCGTTGCCATCATTTGTGGATGATTCATTTCCAAGGTGTTTCATTTCTAAATTTACACTTACAGATTCAACATAGGCTTCTAGTAGAGTAGTGGGAGGATTAGCTCTTCACTTCAAAAACATAGTAGTTAAAGGATCTAGTGTTGTATAATAAACTACAATAGCAGACAAATTATCCACTACATAAGGTGCTTGTAACCTATAATAAGCCTTTTGAAATCTATCATTAAAAGTAGTTATAGGTTCTCCCTCAAACCTCTTGATTTGAGTGAATTAATGATATAACAAGGCAGGATCAGTCGATGTTCTAAATCGAGCTAAAAATTAAGTTTCCATGTCTTGCCATGATATGATGGAATTATGAGGAAAATTGATATACCACTAGTAAAATTCATCACTCAAAGTATATGGGAACAATCGACACACAACATCTTCATGTTGATTTTTTGCTCGAAAACATGTATCTTTGAATATACTGATATGTTCTTTAGCATCTTTGTGGAAATAATAGTTAGCACACAACTTGTTAGGATTTTTCGATAAATTGTTATATACGAAAAATTGAATCGGTGACTCCACATTAAAGAATGCCATCACTATAGGAGGCAATGGTGTAACAATGGTTGGAATCTTTGGACTTGCACTTAAACTTGTAGACTTTTGAGGTCTAGACGATGTTTGACCACTAAGTGTTATCACTTGAAATCACACCTTGTTAAGCCTGATGTTCAACACCTCAGTGTAACATGGGAAGACCTCCAAACCTGTGGGTCACTTGTAGACAGAGGTCAACCTCTGGAGAAGTCCGACTTCCTTTGGTATCACCTAAACTACTAATTCTGTAAAGGAAAAGGGAGAAGGAATGCATAAAAATAAAACTAAACCCTATGGTGATACACTGAACTGATAAGAGCAATGGAATACTTGATTTACACTTGAAAATTGGCAATGAACATAAGATTACACATCAAATTCTGTAAGCTTTGCATTAATGTTTCACAAACAAGTTTGATTTACACACTTTTTCAAAAAAAGAAAAATATTTTCACAGATTAGAATCTATGTGTGATTATGTGAACACAGTTTGTGATTCGTATAATGATACTTTTGCAAAGGAAGGCATGGAAAAAATAGATAAAGTTATAAGGGAATAGAAAAATTCACAAAATAACTTGATCATGAATTTGAAATGCACAACACTTTGCAAGAAAGAGATGGTAATCTGAAACATCAATAATGACCAAGGTAAACTCTGTATACTATGCTCCAAAATGAGTTACAAAAGTTTGCTAATCTGAGAAAGGACTACAAAAAACACAGACTTTTGAAAACCATAAGGAGAACTCATTTACAAAGAGGAAAAAATGCCCTATATACAAAAAGTGTTGGCCCCTAGGGCTTACAAAAATATCAGCCTCTAGATAAGATATGCCCTTAGATCTTTTAAAAGAAGTTAATGATGCATTCAAGTGTATCCTTGCTGTCCATGTCAGTGTGAAGGATCGATCTCACGAGAAGCCTTCAGATCTTATGTAATACTTGCATTTACTTCCAGCCTCCGTGTCCATCCTCAAACCTCCTTGAAGGTCCACTTTGAATGCTTCTAAAGCATTAACATTAATGCCGATCCCCCCTAGAAGTAGCATTAGATATTCGCTATTGTCAGACCTCCACACCATTGCTTCGTTGAGCTTCTCCATCGCTTCTAACCTCAGAGTAGATCCATGTTGCTTACATTCTATTGATCTTCTTTTTAGGGGGAGTCAAACAGTTAAATGGACAGTGGTTTGCCTTTAGCTCCTTTTGATTGGTTGAACTTGTGCCACACAAGATCCCAGGCGGTCAAAAGTTGCTTAGACTGAATTGCATGACGGTGAGACACTTACTATGTCTCCTTGATGCGATTATACCTCATAGCAGCTATTGGCCTAACACGCGACTATTGGAAAGAGTTCATAGTGAGTGGCTTGAGTCCTATCGGTATCCACAGTGGTCGCCCTGGTAATTGCTATCGATCAAAGGTCATAGCGAGTTCCCATCGGTCACACCGATATCCCTTTTCTATTGGAAAATCTATTGCTATCGGCAAGACTCCCCATTGTCGGAAAGAATTCCTGTTGAATGCAAGCTCTTGGTGATGAGTCCTATCGCAGCCACCTCACACTTCGGTGAGACACCATCGGGTCAGCCAGACATTTTGTTGAAGGCAAGATCCTTCGGTGAGCTCATTTCACCTCGGCAAGACCCTATCGGGTCGGCAAGAGTTCATGTCGAAGCTACCATGTTTCGGTGAGGGCTTATATCAGTTGGGGAGACATTTCTCGGTCAGCGAGACCTTTTGTTGAGCTCCTTTCCTTCGCCGACGTTGCTTCACTTCAGCGAGATCTCACCCCATTGGTGAGACCTTACTGTGAATCCCGCATATACACCGAAGGCATATCGCTTCGATGAGACCTTACCGGGTGGGCAAGACCTCACGCTGATGACACCTCCCCTTGCCAAGACCCTACCTTGTCGGTAGGACCTCTCCTCGACGCCGGCCTGTTTCGGTGATACCACCAACGGTAGTCGAGACATCATGCTAAAGCCTTCCTCTCTCAGTGAGCTCAGACCTTCTTTCGGGGAGACCACCACTTGTCGGTGAGACATCTTGGTGAGCCCAAAACCTTTCGGCGAGAGCTCCATTCCTTTGATGAGACTACGGTTGAATTGCAAGACATTACACTGAACACAAATGTCTTGGTGATCTGAGTGGGCTCGTAAGTAAAAATCAGGCAACACTGAGCTCAACTAAGGTTACCCAAGGATCACTAGACTGAGATCTAGTGGTTCTACAAAAGTCTAGTTTAAACCCTAACACAACAAAAAATAATGACAATTGGCCCTCCTTCTAGTGCTAGTTCCTGTTGACAATGGTTTTACTCACAGTAAATAGATAGAATAAAATATCCATAGAAAAGACCGCGAAGAGTCTAGATCCTTCTTGAAAGATATGTAACAAAGACCCTAAGGGGAAATTCTAAATTTACAGAGAAAATATTGACTTTTGTTCAATCCCAAGTCTTTGATAACCAGGTCATGGCTGCACAAGGGTTGCTCTCGAGTAATGATGTGATAATTGTTGTTAATCTCAAAGGGACTATGGTTATTTCTAGCTTTGCTAAGAATTACAAACATTTCACATCAAACTTCATTTCATCATCAAATTACATCATGAAATCAAAAGATTCAACATTATATTTCATGAACATCACAAATTCTTTGCTATCACTTAAGTAGATTTACCATTAAGAATTTAACGATTTCATGGAAAATAAAAGATTTTCAACAAAATTATTTCCATTTACTTATATTTTTTTTGGAACATTTTCAAAAAATATTAAACATCTATTCTAAAGCATAATATAAAAATAATGAAAAATAAAAGTTTCTCCCGGTTATTCTCCATGGATGCCCCAAAGAATTAATCAAAATAGAGCAAACTGCTTTATATTTCACCAGATTGCTTCACAGCTACATATAAAATGGTGCAAGCTTTTAAAGAGAGAGGGTTTCGCTTATGGACACCGAGTAGGTTATGTATGCACCCTTAAACGACACAACATACAATCTTTTCAATCGAACTTACAAAACTAGCTACAAAAGATAATTAGATAGGTAGCTATCCATAAAGCTCGATATCAATTAATGTCTACGTGCATACAAAGTTTTACACCGGAATGGTTCAAAAAATAGGAAAAAAGAACAAAACTTAAAAGAAGATTTTTCTCCTCTGACATCCACAAATTCCAAACTTAAAATAAAAATGTCGGAGGAGATGGCCTTTTATAGAAACAAGGCACCCAAAAGTTCAACTTAAAAGTTTATCTAGAGAATCAAAAATAAAAAATTAAAATGTGTAATGTGGCATGTGCCAACTGTCATCAAGAAAATTCTATAATAGGTCAAAGCTCTGACTTTGTCTACAACAACACTTTTCTTCATACTTCAGCATGATCACTTATCTCCATCAAGGCTATCAACTTCCTTTCAAAATACTGGAATGAGAAACACCTACCGGGACCAGGATCAACCTGCAAATTTAAAATATTTAAAACAACAAATGAACTCCATTATATTTTTGGTATCCGGTATCTGGTTCTTTCCATGTTCACTTATGACTTAGGTTGCAGAATTCTTCCTTCTTTCTTTAATTGGTACTCTCAGAAAGCCCTTAATACTTTATGTATGCACTCTTTTGAAATTATTTGTATCACTCTCCAAGTGAGCTTGAGCCTGGTATATTCTTCAGTTACTCAAAGTATGATGTCATTTTTCTATGCTTTGCTTGTTTCATATTTGACTATAACATTTATGCACTGTATTATTTCATCAATAACCTCTTTTGTCAGCAATTGGACATGATCTTTATTTATCCTTTCTATCCATTCCTTGAAAGATTTGGATTCCTTTTCCTCCTATCCTAATGTTTAAGGATCAAAGCCTTGATGTGTCAACATTTCAATAAATTCTTGATTCTCGCTAATCGGTCTTCTACACTCAACAATGACTCTTTCAAATCCTTCAATACATTGTATTATCATGCCATCTTCCTATTTCAGTTGTTTCTTCCATTTTCCTGGCAATGAGACCTCATGTCCTTATATTACATTATTCTGTATTAATTCTTGGATGTCTGACTATATGAGAATTTCAATATTTTGCCTTTCATCTATGACCCGTTCTTGGTGAAATTTATATTCATCTTCAAATATTTTCAATTTCTTTGAATGATGATATGATTCCATGTACTTTATTATTGCATCTACATAATAAATTCATCTCCTTGCTTTACCCAATATTCAATCCATTCTTCAAATATATTCATCTTATGACAAATTGTAGCAATGACATCCACTTGCTCTTTTGACATAAGTACTGGATGTTGGGGTAGTTCAGTTTGTTCTCAACTAGATAAAGTCAATGACTTAATAAAGTGTTCCAAGGTAGCAACTTGTTCCTTCAATTCTCTTTTCTTTTGTTTATATTTCTATACTTCGGCAATAGTAGCATTTAAATTTACTTTTATTTCATATGATTCTTGTTGCCAAGATGAGTGTCCAAGATTAACACTTGTAATCTTATAATCCTTAGGTGTTATCTCATGTATATCTTTATCAATTGTCTAAGTGGCTATTTGAATAGTTCTATTGCCATCTACACTCCTTTGTATGACATACTTTGTCTTCGCTCTGCGCCTAGGTTTAGGAGTACTTGTATAAAATTGTTGAGATTCAAAGGTAATATTTCCACTTCCTTTGGAGAAGCTAATTCCTTGATTAACCAATCAAGTTTATCATCATCTTGTTGTAGCTCTATAACCTTTTCTTGTCTCTATTTATTGATTGATTCCAGAACTTCCTCTCTTTGACTTGCCATATTTTCTGAAATGGGGATTTCTTTAACAATATCTAGTATAGATTCAGGATTAACAAGGTTTGACACTGCCTCCTCTATTTTGAGATTTATATTTTCTTATCTATCTATATTTTTTGATTCATCTCTCTAAACATTATCTTCTTCATTTACCACTACACCAAGATTCTCTTCATTTTTAGTTCCATCTCCTGCAAATTGTGTAGCCTTTTCTTCTGGAATTTCATTTTTAATTTTAGTTTCAACATGACCTCTATCTATTTCTTCAAAGACCTATGATTGTTCATTAACATTTTGCACATTCCCAAGAGAAGGTTGGGAAATAAGAGTATCTTCAACAACTCTTTCATCAATAGGATTTTGCTCTTCATTTTACCTTGTTTCTATTTCAATTATGCTTGGATTTCCTGCCTCTGAAGTGAGTGTTCCTTGAATAAATTCTTCTTCAATATTTATAGTGTTAGAGCTCGTATTCTAAACTTCTTCCACCACTAGGTGTACCATGGGCTTGTCTTTAGACTTCTTTTTTGCACTTTCTCCCACATAGCACCCAATTTATCTACTTGTTCCTTAATTTTGGCTCCATCTTCTTAAGAAATTTCCTCTAAAGCTAAAAGAGTCCCTCCTAGTGCTTGCTTTAAAATAGCCATATTAATAGATGGGGGAGAGGTAAATAATGTTGTATCTCTTTGAGATGCAGACCTAGTTTGCGTACCAACATTCCCTATTGCCCCTGTTCCTTCATCAATAGTTACTCTTGTTTTGGGTCTAGCTGTAGAGGAAGATGCACCTTTAGGTCTCGCTTTTGATTTATCTTTACTTGTCTTTGCATCTTTCTGTTTATTTGATAATTTCATGGGAACTTCCTATCTTATTGCTTCAGGGGTTCTTTCTTCAATTCTAACACCTGGAGTAACCTTACTAGTCTTTCTTTTCTTCTTGGTAGGCTCTCCACTTTCAAATGTAGTTTCATCTCTTTTTTTCTTCTTTTATCTTTTGAGAAGATGGGTTCAATTCCTCTTTCTCTCAAAATTTTGCAAAAATAATTAATCAAGTGTTGAGTATAGCTTATGATTGGCCTAGTAAATTCATCAATTGATGTCATGTCTTCATCATCAACACTTGGGTCTGGAATGGGTTCATTATATACACTGTCATCATTGTAAAACTAGTTCAACACCTGACTATCATCTTCTTCCAATTTTTTTGGGATGTCATAGATCTTGAGGATTCGAGCAAATCCTAAAGTCATCAAGTTTTGAACAAACTCAATAAAATTCATGTTTTTCTCTTAGCCTTTTCTTTTCACAATTTTTTTCATTGTCTTCTTTTGCTGCTAGTGTTCATTTTAAATTTTTTAATTAACTCTAAATTTTTCTTTGCTTCATGATGGCCCTTAGAAGACAACCCTTAGAGTCTCCTGCTTCATTCGCGAATGCAACTACAACTCAGAGCTCTTCATTTATTGCAGCTACCAAGGATGATGTTGTTGCTCTTCATACCAGATCTCACTCCTTCGCTTTGGTTCATACTTCTGTTGCTCCTAATATCCCTATTCTTGATGTCATTCAACAAAAATTTTAAATGCTCATTGAAAAGATTGAACAAGAGAGGCATGACAGAGTATCTATGCATGAAAATATTGAAACCAATTTGGATGAAATTCATAATTTTTTGATGAATGTTGATAAGTTTGAACCTGTTGTTCATCTTGAGGAAGAGCCGTGCCAGGATGAAGCTTTCCACCATCTTCTAGAGCCTCTTCCAAATGCTCGGGGTGATGTTCTTCATCCAAATGAAGAGGACACTGCTCTCTTGGGGGATACACATGCTTCTAAAGAAGCTACGCAGACTTCTAAAGAAGCTGTGCATGCTTCCAAAGAAGCTGCACACTCTTCCAAAGAAGTTGCACCTTCTTCAATGAGAGCGCCTTCTTCAAACATGGAGGCTGACCATGCTAAGGAAGCAAAAAAATACAAATTTGCTCCTGCCATCTCTTCCCTAGTTTAGACTGCCTTCAAAGACTTCAAAAGGTGTCACGTTCAAGCTGATCATTCTGCTAAATTCCTTAGAAAGCTTAAACTTTTTGAAGCTGTTGGCTCCTTACCAAAAAATCTCCAAGTTAAGCCACCCAAGATTACCATCAATGATACAGAAGGAAATACGTTTCTTGCTTCCCAGCTTGAATTAATTCAAGAAGATGCTAATAAAAGATTTCTTGGAGCCTATATTTCTACTATAGAAACTGCCTTTGTTAATCATTCGAAAGCTATTGAAGAGTTTGTTGCTTATTTTTTAGCCACTCTTTCTTCAACAATTGATTCAGTTAAGAATCAATCTTTCTTGGGGTCCTTCTCCATTCCTGTTGATTTATGGCATTCCTCTGCTCAATCCTTGTTTGAATCTCTTTGCAATAATTTTCTTGTTGAGAAAATTTTGAAGAAGAATGTGTGTGATGTTGCTGCTTCTGTCAGACAAGATGCCTGAGATGAAGCCATGACAAATGCTGATCAGATTCCTGTTGAAAAATCTATAGCAGAACTTATCAATGATAAGTTGAATAAAAAAATTAGCACTCTTCAAAAGGAATTAAAGGAGCTCCGTTCTTCTTTGACAGGAGCTAATCTTTCCTAAAGGAAGATTAACAATGATGTTGTTGCCCCTATTCAAAAAAAGAAAAAGAAAAAGAAAGATTCTCCTTAGCAGCCTCAACAACCACAACAACCTCCGCAGCCAAAAAATGGAGTTCGTTCTAGGAGAAATACCCAGAATTTCACTTCAATTGCCTCTGGTCGATCGCGCTCAAAATCCCCATTCATTTGAGATCCGAATCATTATGTTCAATTTGAAGAACAACCTTCCTCTTCTTCCATAAGAGGACCAGGCCATGGCTGTGAGTGAGGGTGAGGACGAGGACAAGGACAAGGACAAGGACAAGGTCGTGGTCAAATTCAAAATCTAATTCAAAATCAAAATCAAACTTAGAATCAGAATCCTACACATGGACACAGCTAGAATCCTGCACGTGGATGTAGCCAGAGTCATTCTCTTGGGAAAAACACTCACGCTCACGCTTAAGTCTTTAGGGTGCCATCATCAATCCAACTCTCTTTTCTTTAATCCTCTTTTCAAGAAAGAAACCTTCAGAGGTAGAGAATTGAATCTCCAATTCAATTATTCATAATCTCTCCTCTCATTCTCTTTCTTATGATGAGAGAAGAGTGTTGGGTCTGTGGATTAAGTTCATTCCTCGTCCCCTGCCTATGACTGCACAACATATTGTGGTGGACTTTCACTCCTTCGCCAGACTTTTTAGATTTCATGCTTATTTTGGTCCTGAACCAGATGCTCCTATTGCAACAACTGACATTCCTTCTCTTTTTTCTAGAGTCTTTCCTCATCATTTTCATACACCTAACCCAGGTTGGAATCCTCCAGAACCAAATCTCAATCTGGAATTAATTCTCAGAAAGGGTGAGTAGATTCTTCTTCATTAGCTTGCTTCTGTCTCTTTCACTATGAGACCTATGCACCCTTCTTGGTTGCTCAGAGCCTTGAAGAATCTCAGAAAAGATTCCTCCATCATCATCAAGCCAGGGGAGAAAAATTTGGGACTGGTTGTGCTTGAAAAATCTTGGTACAAAGAGGAAGGATTCTGTCAGTTATCTGATTCCAATGTTTATTTACTTGTCCTTGATATTCCTTGGAAGCTCATGCACTGTAAGCTTTTGTTCTTTCTTGACAAGTTCGCTTTCTTTTTGAAGCCTGTTACCTCTTTTCTTTTGCAGGATCCTATTTTGAAAGCCCATCCATGTGCTTTCTACTTGCTGACTAAAATTCACAAACCTTCAATTGTTGGCCACCCTATCTGCTCATATACAGGCTATCTTTTAGAACCCGCTTCCAGGCTTTTACACTCTCTTTTGTTCCCCATTTTGCTACATCAAAAGAATCATCTATGCGATTCTCTTTCCCTTCTTCGTGAACTTCAGAATTTCAGCCTTCCTAGAGATTGTTTTCTCTTTACCTTTGACATTGCTTCTCTCTATTCGAGTATTCCTACTGTTGCGGGGCTTGCTGCTCTAAAATTTTTGGTTACTCAGTACTTTTTCGAGTATAATCTCAACTTTCGTCTCATTGATTTGATCATGAGTTTGGCTAAACTGATGCTTCATTTTCATTTCCTGGAATTCAATGGTTGTTTGTACCAGAAAATTAGAGGGACAACTATGGAGAGCAATTTTGTAGTTGTTTACGCCTACCTTTTTCTTTGTCACTTAGAAAGCTTGTTGTGTTCTATTGTTGATACATCTCCTCTAATCTTCTACAAAAGATTTATTGATGATGCCTTCAGTATCTGGTCAGGTTCTGAATATTCTCTACAATAGTATCTCTCTGCTTACTAATGTTTTTGTCCAGAGATTAAGATTACCCCCTGCATTTCTACTACTTCTGTAGTTCTTCTTGATATTAATTTTTTCAAGGGACCAAATTTCAGCAATACTGGTATTCTCTCCACCCAGTGTTTTCAGAAGAAGTTGAATGCTTATCATTATATTCTGTATAGGTCTTGGCATCCTTTGCACTAGAAGAAATCTTTTGTTATTAGTGAGCTTCAACGTTATCTTGTTCTTGAATCTGATGCTTCAGGTTTTATCAAATTAAAGAGGCTCCTATTTCAGAGGCTCCATGCTCATGGTTATCCTAGAAGGTTTCTACTCAATTGTTTCAGTAAGGTCTCTATGAAGGACAAGTCAACACTTCTTCATCGGGTTTTCAATCCAAAGATAAGAAAGAGGACCCACCTTATTTTCAAACTTGACTTTAGTCCCTCCACTAAAGCGATGAACTTGGGGGCCACCCTAAACCCTACACTCTTTCGGCTTTGCCAAGAAGTTCCAGCACTATGCCATATCCGACACCCTCAGATTTGTTGGCGTAATCCCATAAAGCTTAATTCCTTCATCATGAGAAGTAGATTTTATTCACAGAGGCCTTCTTTACAAAAACTTTCTTAACTTCTTCAATTTTTAAATTTTTTTAAATTTTTAAAATTTTTTCAAAATCTTATAAAAGGATTTGGTTAAATTTTTAAATTTTTAAAGATTTTGAAATCTCTCCATTTGTAAATGTAATATCTTTTGAAAGATTTAAAATCTTTCTATTGTAGAAGTGTTTGTAAAAATCTTTCTGTTGTAAAAATATTTTTAATATTTTAGAAACTTCTTCTAAGATATTAAATATTTTAAAGTTTTTTGAAAGATTTTTTACATTAGATTTTTTTAGAAAAGATTCTTTGGCTATTTTGGGAGTAATTTTAAAATTTTAATTCTATCGTTTGGAAACATTTTCCAATAGCTAGATTTTGTAAAAGCAGTGGATTTGTCTCCACCTTTTAAATACACCACACTCCACTCTTCATGTATTTTTTCCTGAGTTCAACTGATGAGCCTTCAATAGGCAAAACTAGTTTTGAACAAACTCAATAAAATTCATATTTTTCTCTTAGCATTTTCTTTAAATCACAATTTTTTCTGTTGTCTTCTTTTGCTGCCAGTGATCATTTTAAATTTTTTAATTAACTCTAATTTTTTTTAAATAACTCAAAATTTTTAATTTCCTATTGTGATGGGAAATTTAAAAGAGGCCTTTTTGCGAGCATGGCTATAAAAAGCCTGAGATGGTTTTAACTGTCTCACTAATTCCAACAAAATAATTTTATCTGTAGGATACCTGGGCAACATGAATGGGTGTCCATCAAATCCCTACACTCTAATGTAGGAGTAAGTTGGGAACTATATGTACTAGCCTCCCATAGGCTAAATGACACTTTGTGCTTCTAGGGATAGTCTCTTAGATTTATCACCTTCCATTGTCCTCATGAGTTTCATGGAGAATAAATCATTAACTTTTCTGTAATCATCTTTATACCCATGAATAGTGATTTGGGGTAAATGTGCATATATCAAACTATTGCCAACTTGCGTGCCCAGAGTACCAATCTATTTTAATCCTTGTTTGTTGGCTCTCATAGCATAGGAGTAACATATGATGGCATGCAGAAGCATCTGGTTTTGGGGAATGTACTAATCTGTTCATGTAATCTGCCACTTATCAATTTTCCCCAATGCAACTCCACAAGACCTATCATGCGAGATGTTATAACGAACATCTAGAGTTCAAATTTGCTTGCATCTCTCAAACCAGCTACTCTACTCAGTAAAGTTATAATGTCTTTCATTTCTTTTTTAAATATAGACCTTTGAATTACCTTGGTCTGTAGTGTGATTGACTGTTTGCACCATTGGGTACTCATAATTTCTCTATTACGCTCCTTAGCACTCTGATATGTCTTGGCCTTGGCTTTCAGGTCAACATTGAACATCTGTGTGTAGGAGGGGAGACCAAATGTATACATGATTCCTTTTTGAGACAAGTCTGTATAAATTCTTCCCTCTTTCTCAACAATCCTTTTAGTTGGGTTGTAATTGTTTATGCATTGCATAACTAGTTCAAGAGCTTCCATTGTTGGCAGAAACCCTCTTGTGGGAAGTAACCCATTTGATATGAAATTTTTGGTACATTGGGTAGCATTTTCTTGCAACAACCGTGAACAGATTTTAGTGTCGGAAGACCATCCCATGTGAGTATCTACAACCACTACATTAATGGGTACTGCTTGTGAATTGTAGTGCTTGAATTCATCTTCCGGTCTTGCATTAGAAGTGCTCATTTTGGATATAATGTGCTCTGCAATTTTTAAAATATTTGTCTTGTGTGCAAGTTAGGGATAAATTTAACCAAAAATTACATTCCATAAAATTTTCAATTCATTTTTTGATTAAATTTAACAATTCAGAGAAAAATTAACATTTTAATTTCAGAATGAGAAAATACCATTATCAAAATTTTCAAGCTTGATAAAATCTTATCATATTATTGGTTATTTGGAGCATACCTGGTTTTGGTTAAAAATGGTGATTCTTTAGGATGGAAATTCAAAACCTTTGGTAGTTGCGACTTAGTTTCTCAAAATTGAACTTCTCTTTGCATGCCAATGTTGCTTTATGAATTCAATGTCTTTAGCAATTTTGTAATATGAGATGAAGTGGAGTGTTGTAAAAGTAATTGGATGTTTGAGGTGGTGCTAGGTACATAGGTAGTTCTCCACCTTCGTTAATTACTTGTTATTTTGTATTAATTCCTAGAATAAAGGTGCAATCATTACGAATTATGGTTCAAACCACAATCACCTAGATTTATGTATTGACTCGCTATTTGAGAAGAAAGACAACGCGATGATTATACATGGCAATTATATGTCACACTAATTATTTGCAAGGTATATTTCATTAAAGATATGTGATTGATTGATGATCAACGGGGTTGGGGCTTTTGGTATTTCTTTCAAAAGCATTAAACAACACCGAGATCTAGGAAATACTTTATGGGGAAAAAGAAAACTAGAACAAGAGAAAGACCAGAAACAAAAACTAAAAAATAAAATTGACAAAATTTCAAAGAAGACTTTCCGGTTTTCAAAATTTACATCAAAGAAACAATAAAGCACTGGACTTTGGTAAAAGAGGAGATTACCGCCCGGATTAGAAAATTTGATCAATGAAATACTGGGCGGAGCTAGAATCTTTTTGAAGATACAAACTCTTTTGGCTCAACACAAGATTCCAGAATTCTAGTTTCTAGTAACAAACTAAACATTAAGATCATACCGAAACATAAAAAGTAGGATAACAAAAAGGTTATAATACAAAGAGGCCAAGTGAAAATGAGAGAGAAAAAATAGCAACCGTTTGAGCATCAAAACAATGCCGAAGCAAGCAAAAACAACAGAAAAAGGGAAAAGAAAAGAAAAAAAGGGGGTCCACATTTTTCCAAGGGGAAAAATGGGGTGTGTTGTGAGACCACACAACAACTATGAGGGAAAGATGGTTAGGAATTCAATTTCACATTAGTGCGACCAAGCAATATTTCTTGATACCTCTGCAATATTTTATTCAAAGAAAACTAACAAACAAAAATACACATGCGACTCAATCTAAAGAAAATCATCCACATCTTAAACATTCTAATCATAAATAGAAGAAGAACAATACACTAAAGTGATTACAACAAGTGTAGTAGAAGGGGAAGCATTGGGTTTAACACATGGTGGATCACTCTCATTAGGAGGATCATCATGGCTAATCCCATATAAATTCATTGATTTGGGAAAAATAAGAGCTTTAAATTCATTATGTTCTTCTATTTATTATATTTTATCTTCTCCTTCACTATTTAAATGTATCACAATAGGTTGCATATTAGTGATATCATGATTGTAAGCATTATCATTCATATGATCCTCTTTCATTATTTTCTTACACAGGGATAGGTAAGGTCCACCTTCATGGTTTGGTGAGGGTGGTGGGGTGGAGTCAAACAATGAGGAGGATGGATGGGTGGGAGGTATTTTATCATAATTGGGTTGGATGGATGGATGGTCATTAGGTAAGGTTTCACACTTTGGAGCAAGTTGACAAGCCATAGCATGGTGTCTTTGTTTACACTATTTTGTACTTCTATTTCTTCTTGCATGAGTTTTAGTTTGCAAAAGGGTAATTGAGGTGACTCCCAAAATTTATATCTTTTCTTCCTTTGGGGGAGAAACTAAAGGGACCATTATTTGTTTGGACACCACTAGATTATTAGTTTTTGGCCTAAAGACTTGCTTATATTTTAGAGGAATAAAGTTAATTACATAATTACCTCTTTGTCTTTTATAGAATGGTGGAGGTGGAACTATGACATACATGCCAAGTGGTCAAGGGAAGATACTTGGTTTGGACTTAGGTTCATCCACTACCTATGGGGTAGGAGGAATGACCATCAAAGTTACTCTAGACCAAGGAGCCTTAGGAAATATATTACTAAGGGATAACTTGGTTATACATTTAGCTTAAATTTTTTGATATGACATGAATCAAAATTCCTCTGGAGGTTCTATAGGTTCAACTAGTTGAGGTAAAAAATAATATAGCAAAAAATTTCCATGAGAGGCCAAGGGCTTGAATCTCTTATGGTATATGGTATGTATTTTTTCTTCAAATGTAAATTTTAGACATTTGTGAATAATTGATGATATCACATTCATGGATCTTAGCCATGGACAATCTTTCACATGAAATTGGTTTTCCATCTGAATTATGGTAAATTAAACATATAATTATTTAGGTCAAAATTTTATTGGGAGTTATTGAACCAATCATAGGGTGAAAAAATAATCATGACCCTTTAACCATACATTCAATTGGTAAAAATCATCTTTGTAAAGTTCATCCACATATAAGAACTCTTTGGTGATCACATTCACTACACACACAAGATCAATGAGTATACTACTTATGGGTCTATCAATGATTCTATTGGTGATATAAAGAGGACCATTAGGTGCATTTATAGATGCATCAATATGTGTAAAAGCAATATCAAGAAACAAATCGATTCAACCCTTACGAGGTTGAATATTAATCATATTTATAAATTTGGATAGATCATTATAATCTTGTTCATTATCACTATATTAAACAAATTTTGTTGAGTAGTTTGGTAATGGGCTTGTAAATATTTGCAAGTTTTGATTAGGTGGTGAAATTGATTTATTTCCTTTTTTACTAACACCAACCAACTATATTTGATTAGAGTTAATGAGGTCTTACAATTGGTGCTTAAGACACATACTTGTTTCCGTATTGTGTCTAGGTGTACGATAATATTGAAAAAATGCTTTTGCATTAAATTTAAATGGTAAATGTTTAGTTGTGTCAATAGGCCTAATCGAATGAAGTTGAATCATATTCTTATTTAACATATGTAACATGATTGCATGGAGAGAATTAGGGAATTTTGAAAATTATCTATCTCTTGGCCTAAATTGATATGGAGTTGTATTTATGACAACTTGTATTTCAATGTTATTAATAGTTTGAGGAGTTTTTATCTTAATGTTCAAGTTATTTTTTTCTTTTTGAATGATTGGTCATGGTTGTTTTGAGGTATGAATTTGAATTCAATAGTAGGATCTAATGAAGGTGTACTTTCATATTGACTAACCAATATCTGATAATCACGGAGAGTCATGCACAAGTGTGAAAAAGATGAATTTTTCATCAACAATATATTATCTCGAATAATAGATTGTAAGTTTCCTATAAACACCCTTTGAATATTAGTATCTAGAAGACTATAGGAAATTTATGAATAAAGTGATTGGTATTGTCCTATAAAGTCTGTTATCTTCTCCTTAGGTCATTGTTTACAATAAATTAAATCTATTAACATAACTTGAGGACCAATGTTTTCTTGGAAGTGTTGGAGGAACTCACTAATAAGTTGTTTTAGGCTTCATCTAATGCCTAATTAATTGGTGCTAATGATTATTCACATGAATTAGTGGACCTGAGGATCCCTATACAAAGAAGTTCACCACTCAAGAGAGGGCTTCATTAAATCATCAACCAGGGAGTTGTAAACTTCAAATAGTGCTAGCAAAATATATGCATTCATGGATTCTAAACATCCTACATAGACTGAGTATGGGAAAATGAAACACATATAAATATAGATTTTTTTTTAATCAGAATAAAATTCTATTCTCAAAACAAAGTAAATAAATATAAAAAACTATCTTGCTATGGGTAATTAATGCTTATGGCTGTAACCAATTAACCAATATATTGTAGTATATCCTAACTTCATTAACCTTTGGAGTATTGTGTTGGAAGTGGACTTACTCTTGGGGGGGGGGTGAATCAGAGTAATGTATAAAAACTTTTTATGACTTGAGAATTCAACTATTTGATCATGAACAAATGAGTGACTTTATATATGCAATGTGAATACTTAGTTTTGAATGATTGTTTTCTAGAATTATCCAAACATAACATGAATGTTTAAAAAATCATATCAAAGCATGATATACATTGTTCACATAGTACTAAATGAACAACCTTTTAATGCTTTCTTTTACATAGGACATCAAACTCATTAATGGCATAATTTAACACTCATACATAGAACATGAACAATTAAACTTGAACTTTTAGACAATTTGGAATTATGATAATGTATCAGAGCATTGAATGAACCACTTTGAAAAATGAGAAAATGAAGACTTAAGCATGATAAGCACAAACCACATAAAAGAGAAACACAAAACTTTGACAAGTGGAAAACCCTCTTGGGGTAGAAAACCCACTCCAAAATGCATTATAGGCTTAATTCCAAATTGATTACAATATTTTTCAGAGCACCAAATCTGTAACAATTCAGGAGTACCAAATCCACCAAAATTCTAAAGCACCAACTTCAGTAGGAGCACCAAATCCTTAAGAAATTTTCACAATAACCATAGAAACTGTCAGGACCTTATAGCTGCATTAGTTTTGCAATTACAAAATTTCAATAGAGTACATATAAAAGATATACAATAATGCCCATTATAATCCATACTGAATGAAACAATACTAATATTATCTCACTGAAATATGCAATCTCTGTAATAAGGGTTAGAGATATAAACACTGTAAACTCTCTTTTTCAATTTTTCAAAATATAAAGATATCACTGTAATAAACCCTTATTCGATCTTTTCAATAGCACTCTATTGCTTCATTCCTATCTCTGTCACTCTACAATGGCTAAAAATTCCATGCTTTTTATAGACTAGAATAAACCTTATTCACATATTAAAAAACCCTTCCTTCCAAAAATTTTGAAACCCTTTGAGTTTGAACTTCAAGTTTAAAACAAGCCAGATTCGCTTATGATTAAAGAAAATTCAAGATCTCTTTTAAAATTGAAACCGTAAAGGAAGTAACTAGCACGAAACCAAAACACATATTTTTCCTTTAAAAAAAAAAAAAATAACATAATCAACTGTAATATCTCTAAAAATAAACTATATCTTTTCACTTTCCTTTTACCTTATTCACCTTCGAAAAACCAAGTAGAAATTTGCAGATATTGCCTCTCATGGTGGTTTGAAACTATAGACAAATCCCATGAAATCCTCTAGATTTACCTCCACTTCCAACTCAAGCGTAGTTCGCCAACATACTTCCAATCTTTCACTATCCATAATACCTCAAGTTTGAGCAAAGATCCACAACCACGGTGTCAAAATCTATAATCATAATCGATGTTCTGCGGCCAGTGGGTTTGACCTAGCTGGCGCCAAAATTAAAAACATAACCTTGAGCCTTATTCTTACAAATTTTGAGATAATCATTTGAATTCAACACCGTTCTATGCCAAACATCATTTGAAATCTGCATGAGACCGACACAATGATCATTAAATCAAATACCAAAACATTTCCACATCATGTTGTCCAGTGTCGATGTGAGCTAACAATCGTAAATGATAATACCCTATCGGTTGCCAAATAAACATAATGATATAATCGAATGTCCCAGATTAGTCAAGGATGATTTATCACTTAAGTCGAGGCCTTATAAAGCCTGATGACCAAAAAAATAGATGTAGTCAATATGCAAGGTGAGATACATTGTAATATAACAATGAAATGGTACCCGATCACAATACATATATTGTGTATCAATATAAACATCTTAAACAATAAACTCCACCTTATGTATAATGCAAGAACCCTTGTGAAGCTATATGTATAGCAAGTAAACATATGCAACATGATAATCTGGCCATGTATCAAGAATGATAAAAACATGTGAACCACCAAGTGTAGCATGTAAATCCTGAGTGAAGCAGAGCTCACAAAAGCAATGTAAATTTATAAAATGTCTACATGTAAAATGAAGCTAGATATGATCAATGATCACTTGTAGAAACAAACCAAATTACCTTCAATCTAAGTAAAGAACTGTACAGAACTATCACCTATATATGTCTCAACAAAACCAAGTAGAGACTAAAAATAAACATGCCAAAGTGAGTGCCAACCAATATCACTAAACCAATCTGAGTGTCAGAAAAATATGTGCATCTGTAAAAATAAAAAAAATACAACATGATATCACTTTTAACCATTAACACCTGTAGAAAGAATCACCTCATGTGACATATATATCCTCTACACAAAAATCTAACATGATTAGAACCATAAAACAAGATTGAAAGTATCCAAAGCACTGTCCACAAAGTACTATCCAAAGCACTGTCCACATAGTGCTGGAATATTTAACAAAACTGTGAAATGCCAAGGCACCAACCTAGGGTAGTTTTGACATCAAGGAAAAATGCCATAGAAGAAGCCAAAAAACTCCCCCTTTGTCCTTGATGGCAAAAACTTAGCCATTTGAACCATCATTTTCTCCCCCTTTTTGTCACAAGGACAAAGATTAATAGAGGAGAATGTGAAATGCCATGAATAAAAATAACTGAAGCCAACCAACACATATCCATAAAAAAATAATAGTCAAGAATCATATCATTACTTTAGACATAAGAAAATAACTCTGTTGCATATAACTCCTTGTATTCACATGAGAAAACACAATAATTCTGGCAGCCATAATACTGACAACATGTAAATATCATAAAATAAAGTACTGTATGCACCAATTGCACAACCTGTAAATAGCAACTCACTGTCAAGAGCACAAAGGAATATCACTGGTAAGCACCCCAAAAAAAAATACCTTGCCATACATCAATGACAAGTTGAGAATGCATAGATCACCACGCTGTATTATAACCAATCACCAACCATATTTTGTATCATGAAATATGCAAGAAACCTCTCCCTATGATATAGCACTATTCAAACAAAAAACCAACTGCTGCAAAATATATCAAAACTGGTATCATAACTCCTTTCTGAGTACCACACTTGAACAAGGATGGAGAGAATTCAACAAGTAGAAACACAATTAACCAAGCTATTTCAGATGTAGCCCTGATTAAACAACACCACACTATGTGCATTATAAGAATAAATTTCTAAATACCATGAAGAATATGAACATTGTCAACTAAATCTCATAAGATCATCATATCATGCCAAAACCAACTTCCTTTTGTATAGCAACAAATCACTATCAAGCATGAATCGAGGAAGCATATCAATAAATATTACCACACTGTCACCTATCATATTGATTATCCTAAATCATATCAACAAAATAATGATCAACTGTGTGAACCAACAAAGTATTGTCACCTGCAAGCTAAAGACCATGAACTGCCAAGTAACAACAAAGCACTGTTATACCAAAGCAACTATTCCACTGCCAAAGCATTTTCTTTTGTGAAAGTTGTGCAAGAGATAACAAAAAAAATTGTCATCATGTATACTATACTGTCAGCATACAAAAAGAACTATCATAGATAGGCAATATACAAATCACTGTTTATCATTTGCATACTCATTGTCAAAATACTAGTATTGCTACCATACCCCTGCAAGCACCTTACATCTGTGTCCAAGCAACAAATGCTACTTTCACTAATGTTGTCCTGTCTTAAGTAATCATCTCATGAAACCTGAAACAATTTAACTTGCCAATCTGAACATTAGACAACTGTTATATCAACCATAATATCAAAATGCACATAATACCATCCAGTGGAATATTCAGAGATGAACAATGCTTAAGGAAACAAATGGAGCAAACAGATAAGAATGTCTCCCCCTAAGATCATGCATACTTTAAAAAGCATCCAGACAACGACTATTTCAAGAAGCCTTGAAACCTTGTTCCACATTGCTTCATGAAGTGGACAAAATTGAATGACTTAAAAAAGAACATAATCTTTCTTCTCCATCTTCTCCATCTCCTCAGACATAAAGTTTTCTAAATTCTCTCTTCATATCATAGAGCCTTCCTCTTTATGTAGATAAAACAACTAAGTATTGACTGTCCAAGCAACTAATATCAATTCTCAAGAAAAAACTTTCTACATCTCGTTGCCATAATCAAGACAATGTTAACACACAATCCTTCACGTAATAAAAAATTGCAAACTAAACTAGAAAACACCAACTAAACTGCAAAGATTTGATTGCAGTTTGTACTTTCAGGGATATAAGAGAAAACTTTAAAACACACCCTGTAATCACAAAGATTGATTAGTGAAAAGAAATAGGAGGAAGATCATAGAGACTCCTCCTCAACTGATCAAGCACTTTCACACTAGTCACTTCATAGATATTTCCCTATGTCCTTGAACCAACAATAACTATTTCTCCTGACTTCCTTTTAATCTGACACCCATAATAATCAAAAATAATACATAAATATTGATCACATATTTGTGTCACACTTAATAGATTATGTTTTAAACCTGCTGCATAATAAACATATGGCAAGAAAATGTTGTTACCAAAAACCACTGTGCCTTTTGCCATAAGTTGTATGTAATCATCGTTACCAAACCATACTAAACTAAAATCACCAAATTCAAGCTTAGTAAAAATACTTCTATCCCCTGTCATATGATGAGAACAACCACTATCTAAGATCCATGTATTTTCAACTTTAACATGTAATTTAGTTTGACTAAAGATACCTTCCTATTCTACATTGCTCCTTTTAGGCATCCAAATCAACTTAACTTTGTTTTGCATAGTTGTCTTAGAAAGACTATTTTTCTTCTTGTAGGAAGTTTGTCTAGATCTACCATATTTAGCTTTTACATTTGTATCTAGAAAATCACTTGAATCATTCATATAACAAGACCTGACTTGTCTTCATAAGACCTTTGTTTATTCAAAAGATCTATAAAATTATCAAATTCCTTTCTAAGATTGTTGATTTTAGTTTCTAAGATACAACACTTTTCTTCCTTGAATTCCAATTGCATCCTTGTAATCTTAAGAATTTCAACTTGAAGTCTTAAATCAGTAATTTCCTTTTCAGCAATTATAATCTTACCTACTAGATTCTCAGTATCTTGCTCAATCTGAATTTTCTAGTATACTAAGTCCTTCAAATTTTGAACTTCACTTAGAGAAATTTTCAGTTCATTCTCAAAACCATTCAATTCTTTATTAGAATCAGAAGTCTCTGCAAGTCTATTTTCTTGCAGTTCCATTTCATTCATTGTGGCCATAAATACAGTTTCACCTTTTAGATCTATTTTATCATTTTCTAAAACAGACTGATTATCTAATTCTTTATTTGAAACCTTTTGTGAATCAACTTCAGCCATGAATAAAGTTTCATCTGCATCACCAAGTGAGTCATCTATCTCAACATTCATGTCATCTTTGGTAAAGAGACTCTTTTTCTTTTTGAAGTTAAACTTCTTTTTAGGATCAAAAGCCTTTTTCTTATACTATTTTTTTGACTTTTCATCCTCATTGGCTTGATCAGCGTAAGGGAATTTAGCAACAAAGTGTCCAGGCTTGCCACAATAAAACATTTGAATGAAAATTTTCCTTTATATTTCTTTGTCAACTTCCTCACTAAAAGAGCTTCTAAAGAATCAGACAATTCTAATCCACTGTCTAAATCTTCTTTCTTTTTTGCTTTAAAAGTAGTCTCTTTAGAGGTTGAAGTAGAGCTTCCTATCCTCATTTCATAGGTTGTTAATATGCCTTGTAATTTATCCAAGGTAATTGAATCAAAAAACTTCTTTTCTTCAAGAGTATAAAGTTTAGACTCAAATTTAGGATGCAAAGTCCTAATCACTTTTTGAACAACATCATATTCTGTAATTGTTTCACCTAGACCTCTTCTTGCATTGAAGACTTCATTATTCTTAAGAAATAATCAATAATATTTTCATCATCCTTCATTCTCATTTCCTGAAATTGATTCTTGGGAGTAAGGATTTTGGATTGCTTAACCTTTTCATTTCCTTGATACACATTTTCAAGCTTCTCCCAAATTTCATATGCAGATTTACAATGCATGACTTTAACAAATACATCTTTTGTCAAGCCACACAAGAGTGCATGTTTAGCACTTGCATTCATTTCATATTTCCTTTCCTCATCATGATCTGTAGGTATGGTATCATGTACAGTGTATTTACTACACATTAAGTTCCAGACATCAAGATCTAAAGAAATTAGAAATGTTTCCATTTTGATTTTCCAGAACACACAATTAGAGCCATCAAATAGAGGATCCCTTGTAATAGATGAACCTTCTTGCACATGCAACATATTGACTTCCAAGACCAGAATCAATCCTAGGTATGAAACCTAATGCAGGACCCTACGCTTTGATACCAATTGTTGGAAGTGGAATTACTTTGAGAGGGGGGGTGAATCAAAGTAATGTATAAATTAAAAAATTTATGACTTGAAATGCAAATTTGAATTGTTTGACCTTGAACAAATGAGTGACTTATATATGCAATGTGAATACTAAGTTTTGAATGATTGTTTTCCAATGACTTAACCAAACATAACATGAATGCTTAAAAACTCATATCAAAGCATGATATACATTGTTCACATAATGTTGAATGAACAACCTTTTAACACTTTCTTTAACACAGGACACCAAACTCACTAATGACAGAATTTAACATTCATGCATTGAATATGAACAATTAAACTTTGAATTTTTAGACAACTTGAAACCATGATATTGTATCAGAGCATTGCATAAACCACTTTGACAAATGATAGAATGAAAAACTTAAGCAAATTAAGCACAAACCACACAAAAGAGAAACTATTTTTCAGAGCACCAACTCTTTACAGTTCAAGAGCACTAACGCCACTGAGATTCTGAAGCACCAACTTCAGTAGGAGCACCAACTCCTTTACAAAGTTTCTCAATAACCATGCAAACTGCAAGACCTTATAACTGCATTATTTTTGCAATTACAAAATCTCAACAGGGTACATATAAAAGATATACAATAATGCCCATTATAATCTATAATGAATGAAATAGTACCAATATGATCTCACTGAAATATGCAATCTTTGTAATAAGAATTAGAGATATAAACACTTTAAGCTCTCTTTTTGAATTTTTCAAAATACAAAAATATCATTGTAATAAACCCTTATTCTCTTTTCAACAACGCTCTGTTCTGTCTCATAAACCCTCTCTTTATTTTCTCTTTTTCAACAAATATTCTTTTCAAAACCTCTTAACCAAATAATGGTGTATTTCCATTCTTTTTTATACGACACAAAAATTGAAACCCTTGTACAAAAATGTGAGACCTCGAGTCAAGAACCAAACCCTCGAGTTAGGGTTTCTAAATCAAACTAACACATATAGTTGAAATCAAAAAAATATTTTCCTTTTTTTTAAATATAATCAACTGTAATATCTCTGCAAATAAACTATATCTTTTCACTTTCCTTTTACCTTATTCACCTTTGAAAAACAAGTAGAAAATTACAGATATTACCTCTCATGGCGGTTTGAAACTACAAACAAATCCCATGAAATCCTCTAGATTTACCTCCACTTCCAGCTCAAGCAAAGTCCACCAACATATTTCCAATCTTTCACTATCCATGATACCTCAAGTTCAAGCAAAAATCAACAACCACGGTGTCAAAAGTTGTAACTGCTAATTGCAATGGCAACTAGGGTTTGAGCTAGCCATACAAAATGAAAACATAACTTTTTTTTGCCCTATTCTCCTTACAACTTTTGAGATAATCATTTGAAATCCGCATGATACTGACACAATGATCATTAAATAAAATACCAAAACATTTCCACATCATGTTGTCCAGTGTCCACATGAGCTAACAACCGTACAATGATAATACCCTGTCGGCTGCCAAATAAACATAATGATTCATATAATCAACTATCCCAAATTAGTAAAGGAAGATTTATCACTTAAGTCGAGGCCTTATAAAGCCCGATGACCAAACAAATAGATGTAGTCAATATGCAAGGTGAGATACATTGTAATATAACAATGAAATGATACTCGATCACAATACATATATTGTGTATCAATATAAACATCTTAAACAATAAACTCCACCTTATGTATAATGCAAGAACCCTTGTGAAGCTATATGTATAGCAAGTAAACATATGCAACATGATAATTTGGCCATGTATCAAGAATGATAAAAACATGTGAACCACCAAGTGTAGCATGTAAATCCTAAGTGAAGTAGAGCTCACAAAAGCAATGTAAATTTATAAAATGTCTACATGTAAAATGAAGTTGATTATGATCAATGATCATTTGTAGACACAAACCAAATTACCTTCAATTTGAGTAAAGAACTGTGCAGAACTATCACCTATATGTGTCTCAACAAAACCAAGTAGAGATTGAAAATAAAAACATTCCAAAGTGAGTGCCAACCAATATCACTAAACCAATCTGAGTGTTAGAACAATATGTGCATCTATAAAGATCAAAACAATACAACATGATATCACCTTTAACAATTAACACCTATAGAAAGAATCACCTCATGTGACATATATATCCTCTGCACAAAAAACCAACATAGAATCACCCCATGTGACATATATAACCTCTGCACAAGAATCCAACATGATTAGAACCATAAAACAGGACTAAAAGTATCCAAAGCACTGTCCACAAAGTACTGAAATATTTAACCAAAATGTGAAATGCCAAGGCACCAACCCAGGGCAGTTTTGACATCAAGGAAAAATGCCACAAAAGAAGCCAACAAACTCCCCCTTTGTCCTTGATGGAAAAAAATTAGCCATTTGAACCATCATTTTCTCCTCCTTTTTGTCACAAGGACAAAGAGTAACAGAGGAGAATGTGAAATGCCATGAATAAAAACAACTGAAGCCAACCAACACATATCCATTAGAAAATAGCAGTCAAGAATCATATCATTATTTTAGACATAAGAAAATTACTCTATTACATATAACGCCTTGTATTCACATGAGAAAACACAATAACTCTAGCACCCATAATACTGACAGCATGTAAATATCATAAAATCAAGTACTGTATGCACCAATTGCACAACCTGCAAATAGCAACTCACTATCAAGAGCACAAAGGAATATCATTGGTAAGCACCCCAAAAATAAATACCACTGCCATACATCAATGAAAAGCTGAGAATGCATAGATCACCAAGCTGTATTATAACCAATCACCAACCATATTTTGTATCATGAAATATGCAAGAAACCTCTCCCTATGATATAGCACTATTCAAACAAAAACCAACTGCAACAAAATATATCAAAACTGGTATCATAACTCCTTTTTGAGTACCACACTTGAACAAGGATAGAGATAATTCAACAAGTAAAAACACAATTAACCAAGTTGTTTCAGATGTAGCCTTGATTAAACAACACCACACTATGCGCATTGTAAGCATAAATTTCTGAATACCATGAAGAATATGAACATTGTCAACTAAATCTCATAAGATCATCATATCATGCCAAAACCAACTTCCTTTTGTATAGCAACAAATCACTGTCAAGCATGAATGAAGGAAGCATATCAATAAATATTACCACACTGTCACCTATCATACCAATTATCTTGAACCATATCAACAAAATAATGATCAACTATGTGAACCAACAAAGTTCTGTCACCTGCAAGCTAAAGACCATGAACTGCCAAGTAACAACAAAGCACTGTTATACCAAAGCAACTATAAAAATTGTCATCATGTATACTATAATGTCAGCATACAAAAAGAATTTTCATAGATAGGCAATATACAAATCACTGTTTATCATCTGCATACTCACTGTCAAAATACTAGTATTGCTACCATACCCCTACAAACACCTTACATTTGTAACAAACAAAAAATAATACCACTGGAAAACTGTGTCTGATATCAATCAATTGCCTGCTTATTTCTGACCTGTGTCCAAGTAGCACATGTTGCTTTCATTGATGTTGTCCTATCTTAAGTAACCATCTCATGAAACTTGAAACAATTTGACTTGCCAATCTGAACATTAGACAACTGCAATCCAAACCATAATGCAATAACAAAATGCACACAATACCATCTAGTGGAATATTCAGAATGAACACTTAAGAAGAACCAAATGCAACCACATGTTGAACCAATGCTTAAGGAAACAAATGGTGCAAACATATAAGAATGTCCCCCCTAAGACCATGCATACTTTAAAAAGCATTCAGACAACGACTGTTTCGAGGAGCCTTGAAACCCTGTTCCACATTGCTTCATGACAAAATTGCATGACTTAAAAAACATAATCTTTCTTTTCCATCTTCTCCATCTCTTCAGACATAGATTTTTCTAAATTATCTCTTCATATCATAGAGCCTTCCTCTTTATGTAGATAGAACAACTAAGTATTGACTGTCCAAGCAACTAATATCAATTCTCAAGAAAAAAACTTTCTACATCTCATTGCCATAATCAATACAATGTTAATACACAATCCAAAACACCAACTAAACTGCAAATATTTGATTGCAGTTTGTACTTTCAGGGATATAAGATAAAACTTTAAAAAACACCCTGCAAGCACAAAGATTGATTAGTGAAAAGAAATAGGAGGAAGATCATAGAGACTCCTCCTCAACTGATTAAGTACTTTCACACTAGTCACGTCATAGATATTTCCCTGTGTCCTTGAACCATCAATAAATATTTCTACTGATTTCCTTTTAATCTGACACCCACAATCATCAAAAATAATACATAAATCCTTATCACATATTTGTCTCACACTTAATAGATTGTGTTTTAAAATTGCTGCATAATAAACATCTGGCAAGAAAATGTTGTTACCAAAAACCACTATGCCTTTTTCCATAAGTTGTATTTAATCATCGTTACCAAATCATACTAAACCAAAATCACCAAATTCAAGTTCAGTAAAAATAATTTTGTCCCCTATCATATGATGAGAACAACCACTATCTAAGATCCATGTATTTTCAACTTTAACATGTAATTCAGTTTGACTAAAGATACATTCCTGTTCTACATTGCTCCTTTTAGGCATCCAAATCAACTTAACTTTGTTTTGCATATTTATCTTAGAAAGATATTTTTCTTCTTGTAGTAAGCTTGTCTAGATTTGCCATATTTAGCTTTTACATTTATATCTAGAAAAACACTTGAATCATTCATATAACCAAGACCTAACTTGTCTTCATAAGACCTTTGTTTATTCAAAAGATCTGTAAAATTATCAAATTCCTTTCTAAAATTGTTGATTTTAGTTTCTAAGATACAACACTTTTCTTCCTTGAATTCCAATTGCATCCTTGTAATCTTAAAAATTTCAACTTGAAGTCTTAAATCAGTAATTTCCTTTTCAACAATTATAATCTTACTTACTAGATTCTTAGTATCTTGCTCAATCTGAATTTTCTGGTATACTAGTCCTTCAAATTTTGAACTTCACTTAGAGCAATTTTTAGTTCATTCTCAAAACCATTCAATTCTTTATTAGAAGCAGAAGTCTCTGCAAGTCTATTTTCTTGCAGTTCCATTTCATTCATTGTGGCCATAAATACAATTTCACCTTTTAGATCTGATTTATCATCTTCTAAAACAAACTGATAATCTGATTCTTTATTTGAAACCTTTTGTGAATCAACTTTAGCCATGAATAAAGTTTCATCTTCATCACCAAGTGAATCATCTATCTCAACATTCGAATCTTCTTTGGTAAAGAGACTCTTTTTCTTTTTGAAGTTAAACTTCTTTTTAGGATCAAAAGCCTTTTTCTTATACTGTTTTTCTGACTTTTCATCCTCATTGGCTTGATCATCGTAAGGGAATTTAGCAGCAAAGTGTCCAGACTTGCCACAAGTAAAACATTTGAATGAAAATTTTCCTTTATATTTCTTTGTCAACTTCCTCACTAAAAGAGCTTCTAAAGAATCAGACAATTTTGATTCACTGTCTAAATCTTCTTTCTTTTCTACTTTAAAAGCAATCTCTTTAGAAGTTGAAGCAGAGCTTCTTATCCTCATTTCATAGGCTGTTAATATGCCTTGTAAATTATCCAAGGTAAGTGAATCAAAACGCTTCTTTTGTTCAAGAGTAGAAACTTTAGACTCAAATTTAGGATGCAAAGTCCTAATCACTTTTTGAACAACATCAGATTCTGCAATTGTTTCACCTAGACCTCTTCTTGCATTGACAACTTCATCTATTAAGAAATAATCAACAATCTTTTCATCATCCTTCATTCTCATTTCCTGAAATTGATTCTTGAGAGTAAGGATTTTGGATTGCTTAGCCTTTTCATTTCCTTGATACACATTTTCAAGCTTCTCCCCAAATTTCATATGCAGATTTACAATGCATGAATTTAACAAATACATCTTTTTTCAAGCCACACAAGAGTGCATGTTTAGCTCTTGCATTCATTTCATATTTCCTTTTCTCATCATGATCTGTAGGTATGGTATCAGGTACAATGTATTTACTACACATTAAGTTCCAAACATCAAGGTCTAAAGAAATCAAATATGTTTCCATTTTTATTTTCCAGAACACAAAATCAAAGCCATCAAATAGAGGATCTCTTGTAATAGATGAACCTTCAGGCGCATGTGCCTTTATGAAAAAATTACAAACCAGAATCAATCCTAGGTATGAAACCTAATGTAGGACCTTATGCTATGATACCACTTGTTGGAAGTGGAATTACTCTGAGAGGG
>VDFB02018571.1:0-40842 GCA_007258455.2 Sequoia sempervirens | reverse complement strand
AAATGGTTATGGGTTGGGTCTAATTGATACAAAGTTAGATGAAAAAATACAATTTAATGCTATCTCTCCTTAGTTTTATGTTTCATTAGGCCACAAGGAAGAATTTAGTCTACTATTTATGCATAAATTATATCCATACATATATACAAAACTAAATAATTACACAAATATAAGTATATGTGTCTGTGTATACATATTTATGTAGATATATATGGACATATATATTTACATTTATACATCTATATGTATATGTTTATATACACATATATAGATATATATATGTATGTATATATGTACATATATATCTATATATATGTACATATTTATATGTGCATATATATGTGTGCATGTATACATTAGTCCTAAGTTTAAATAATCAAGTTATTTGTAAACAATAGACATATGAAATATAAGTGTGTTTCAAAAAGAGGTATTTTCCCATGTACACCTTATATAGAAGTATAAAGATAAAAGGGAAAGGACTCTCCTTTTGAGTTACCAACAAGAGAGTTTTCATACATGAAATTATTGTCTCAATTAGAAATGATAAGAAAAAATATTTACCATTTTTTAATATTTGAAATATCTTGTTTGTAGAGGTTAATACAAACATTATTTAATGGATTACAAAATGATAACACTAAAGAGTAAATTTTCCATTTTTATAGGTAAATATGAAATGGATGAACAATTATATTTCTACTTTCATGTAATTTAGCCTATCCATAATTAGTATTATATTTTATTTATCTAAAGACGCAAACGATGACAATATATTTTAATCAAATAGTTATCCATAAAAAAAAAATTATATTTTCCATTGAGAAGCATTGCAATAGTACTATAATATACAAATATTTGCATGTATTCTTTGATAATTTCTTCTAAAAATTAATTTAATAGTTTTGATTTATAGGGGAATGATAGAGGTGTAAAGAAAATTCTTATTTGAACATATGAGACATATAAAAAATGTCACTAGTATACATATGCTAAGATATATGGTAATAAGAGGAGATATTTTAATAAGCTTTGTGTACACTAGGACATGTAGAAATAAAAAATGGAGATACAAATATAAATTATTGTTATTATTCATCCAATTCATGGTCACAGCTGATATATGATAAATTTAATAAGTGAGTCCCCTAGGCTCCCTCTACAACCATGCCTTACTTCACGTTTCTAACTTATTTTTTTCCTCATCATGGCCTAACTATTAGGAGAACTATCATAATGAGTTGTGGGAAGGAAATATAATAAATTTATTATTTTTCAAATTTAGTTAAAATATAGAAAAATTGCTAGGTATACATAACATTTATTTAGTGATCAAAATAATTTACTTATGCTCAATTCTAGTCATCAAAATCAGTAATGAAAATCTTAAATTTTTTATTCAAAACTTATACTTGATGATGTATGTTGACATGGGACAATTGGGAAGATCATAATTACATTGTGGGTAGTTTCTTGGGCTAAATAATAGGGGTGCAATTTTTTTATTCATCTAGCACTAGTAGATCCAATTTAGTTATAATAGAAGTCACCAATATTTTTGAATTTGATAAGAAATTAGAATCTAAACAAAGATCTATATTATCAATCGTAGGTCACTTGCACTATGATCAAGTGATGGTTAAATATCGTAATAACATAATGAAGCATATATCCCAAGAAGACATAATTGATAAGAGAAACATATAAGAGAATTCATGAAAATATCATATTACTAAATCTAACAACATGATATTAGAGGCGAGTGTTGTATATATATCTCAAATAGAGATTTGTGCATTAAAGAGGTGAATTAACTTTAACTATTGTTAATAACCAAGAGCTTCACATGCCTAGGATATGAAAAAAATATACAATGTTTCACTTACTTAGATGAAGAGAAAAATAGTTATGAGAGGTGGTTAATTAATCTAGAAGAGAGTGTGAGACTCAACTATTAAGAGTGAGTGATAGTTACATATGTAACTAATTGATTATGTCATATTCTCTTGTAATAACCATATCTGGTTAATGAGAGTAAGATCAATAGTACATGTAGGGAAAATATGCTAACAACATGAGTGAACCATAACTTATGTGTTTAAAACTATGGTTCCAATTAAATGAAGCTTGTTGAGATACCCCTACATAATTAAATACAACCCAAAGAGAAGAATCTCCTATTAATAGAGACAATAGACCCATCCCCAAAATAGTGAGAAAATATAATAATAAATGGTATCCTATATCCCCACTAAGATTACATCTTCCATAATGGTATATGAAACAAGATGTGACAAAAAAAAAAGATTACTTTCATTTTTATGCCCGAAATGAGCATTTCATGAGTGCCAAATGGTTTGGATAATCAAGCCCGAGGCTTGGTCATTCTAAGACAAGTTTGGTGAGTTATAATTATGGTGAGCACCAAATTTGGCACTTTCCAAATGTGAAACTGTTGGATGTTGTGGTTGTGTTGCTGATATGTGGTTTTCATTGATGTCAACACTATTAGCATTATGCATTAGAAGTTGTATATGTCAAGGATATAGAGAAAATTGTAATGGAATGAGTTACAGGTTGTCAGTGGTGGAGTGAAGTTCAGTCTATCGGTGAGTTCAATACGTTGATGATCAAAGGTTGTGGACTAAATAGTTTATTGTTGAATCTATTTAGTTTATCCATGTCAATTTTTAGAGAACCACATAAAGATTTGATTGAGTTATGAAAATTTTTATTATGATAGTTTTTTGTTGCCTCAATTGGTGTTCCTGATTGAAGATAATGTGATTTCAGTTAGTTCAGTTGTTGTGGATGCTTCTCTAGTGACTCATGATGTTTTTGGATGTTTCTAGATCATGCTCTATCCGTGCTACATGTCCACATTGATCATTGTTCTCACGATTGGATATTTTCTCTTGCGTGTTCATGTTTTTCATGTTCTTGGCCAACAAGATGATTTTAGCATGTTGTGGATCCTCGAGGATTAGTTTTTGAAGGTGGTTCATGTTTGAGAATTTTATTTTGGGTCTTCACTAAGTTGGAGCCAACCTTGGTTGTTTCGCATTAAAAATATTTATTGATTTGAGCCAATAGTTTGTATTCATTTTATTATTTTCTTGTAGCCAACATATAGTGATGAAATTCCTTGTTATTGATATAAATAAGAAATTGTTTACTTCATTTAAAGTATGCCGAAACTGTGTGTGAGTGAATAATGCTCTAAATCATTCAAAGGAAAAGAAAAGAGTGAAGAAGAGTGAAGAAGTGTGAAGATGTGTTCATGTGCTTAACCGAAACTATAATCAGGCATTAGCAGATCCTATTTTGTCAGTTCAAATCCTTGTGGATGTAATCCAAATTTTTCTATAAGACAGTGTGTCTTCCTTTGAGATGTGAGCCTTGTTGTAATTGAGTAGTGAGCTCTAGGCAGTGTGCTTGAATGAATGTGCATTCCTCATTTCATTGTTTATACTTTTAATATGGTATAATCTTGTGGATTGACCTCCACCATGGTTTTTCCCCTAACAGGGTTTCCACGTAAAAAAATATTGGTGTTATGTGTGTTTCTAATATATTGATGATTTATGCTTTCATTGTTATTAATCAGATCTAAGAATAAGGGTTAATAAATTTTAATAAGTTTGAAATTCTTTGACAACTAATTCACCCCCCTCTCAGTTGTCTGCCCTTGTGTTGCCAACAATTGGTATCAAAGCAAGTTCCTTGGAAGAAGTTTAATAGCTTGAGGTGATCCGAGATGGCAACTTATAACAAGGATAGTCTGAGATTTGATGGAAAAAATTATTCTTTGTGTAAGACTCAAATGGAGTGTCATCTCAGATGCATTGGTGAACCCTACTAGAGCATTACAAGTAAAAGGTATGTTATTCCTTAGAATGGTCCTACTACTACTGCTGAGATTAGAGATGATGAGTACAATATCAAGGCTAAGGAAGCATTGTTGAGTGCTTTGATTGATATTGAGATGACCAATGCGATCAATCTAAAGACTACTTATGAGATTTGGAAAAAGTTGGAAAAATTATATGAAGGTGATGCTAATGTGAAGATTGCTAAGTTGTAGAGTCTGAAAGAAAAATATGAAATGTTGAGTATGAGTGATGATGAGAAAATTACTACTTTCATGCAAAGATTGAATGAACTTGTGTGTGGTATCATATGTGTTGGAAGACAGTTGCAAGAATAAGAGATTTTTGCTAAAGTGCTTATATCCTTGCCTATTGCATACAAAGTCAAAGCTACTGCTATTGGGGAGCTCCAAACTATAACAAATGTAACCAGGGACATGTTGATTGGTAAGCTTACTAATTTTGAGTTAAGTGAATTTGGTGATGCCCTACCTAAGGTAGAATCTACATTTAAAGCTAGGGTATGTGCAGGATCATCATGGAAAAACCAAGCCCTTAAGTGGCAAAAAATTCAAAAAAATCGAAGGTAGGCAACTTGGCGTAAAATTTGAATAAGTTAACTATTTTATTTCAAAAATATGTAAGAATTTAATCTATAGCAAATTGAATGTATTTTCTAAACTACTAGGTTTTTTTTATTTTAAATCCTATTTGGTGAAAATTTGAAATTTCAATGTAGTAGTACTTAAATTTCAGGGAAAAAATAAGAAGTAGGTGTCTGTCTACCACCCTAACCACAATAAAAGGATAATAGTTTTTTATAATATTTTAGATATAAGTAGAGGACTCATGTCCTAATGTGATGCATATTTTTTTGTAATTTTTTTCCAAGTAAATAATTAATTATGATTTTTTTATTACAACTTTTAAAAATATAAAAACTCATATGTCTGACCACCTTAACTTGGTTAAAAATTCATGAAATTCAATTTTGTTTTTTAATCCTATAGTATGTGAAGCATAGAATGTGACACATGTTTCAAATTCAAAAAATGTGACACCATTTCAAAGCTATAGATGTTTTTCAATCAGCCTATCAATCAGAACTTTAATCATAATTCAAATAGAAAATGAATAATAATTATTTATTAAATTCAAAGTAAAGCATAATTTATATTGGTGGAATTATAAGAATATCATTTAAAAACACTTTTCGTTCCATTAATTTTGGGTAAAAGAAAAATTGTCAACCACATAACCTACACATACCCATCATATCGCCACTTTTTGGCCCATCATGATCCTGCACATACCCGCTACTACTTCTGGAAGAGATAAATTGAGATATGATTAAGGTGAAAGTTCATCTAGAAAGGTATTCAAGTATGAGGATGAAATGAGACATATTGAAGAAGAAGAAAGAGAACTGAATGAGCTTGAAGCACTGATTGTCTAGATAGAAGCCAACGGAAAAGATAAGTATGAAGGAAAGTTTCCTATTAAATGTTTTTTTTGCAATAAGATAGGTCATTTTGCATCAAGGTGTCTAGAAAGAGTCCCCAAGCCAAGGCATAACAAGCCTAGATTTCAACGAAAATGCTATTATGCTTCTAATGAAGGTGTGACAGATGATGAATCTCATAAAGGAAATGGAAGTGAGGATGAATGGGTATTTATTGCTATCAAGGAAAATAATCTAGTGTCTACTAAATCTACTAACTGTATAAATGTGGAGAAAGCCCTAGTTGCTCGAGTTGAAGAGAAAGATGAATGGGTGATTGATAATGGATGCTCTCATCACATGACAGGAGATAAAATCAAGTTTGTGAGCCTAGAAAAGTATGATGGTGGTGTTGTGAGATTTAGTGATAACACAACTAGTGTGATTTGAGGAAAAGGATGCATTTCTCTTGATGGTAAGAATAATACTGATGATGTCCTATATGTGGAAGGTTTGAAGCATAATCTTTTAAGTGTTGGTCAAATGGTTGATAAGGGTTACAATCTTCAGTTCATTGATGGAAAGTGCAGAATATTGGGAAATTGTGGAAATGTGATTACATGAGGTGCAAAAACAAAAGGTAATATCTTTCACCTGAGTGCTACTAGTAAAAGTTGTTTGATTTCTCAAGTTGATGAAATTTGGTTGTGACATAGGAGAATATGTCATGTAAACTTTGATAACATTATCAAGATAAGTTCTACTAAGGCTATGAGAGATCTACCTAAGTTGATGAAACCTACTAATACTATATGTAAGGAATGTCAATTGGGAAAGAAAACTAGAATCTCGTTTTAGAGCAAACAACATTGTTCAAATGAATTGTTGGATCTTGTGCATACTGACTTGTATGGTCCTACTAGAATCAAAAGTTTGCAAGGATACATCTATTTCACGTTGCTCATTGATGATCATTCTAGAATGATATGGGTTACTTTCTTAAGGGAGAAATATGAAGCTCTGGAGAAGTTCAAGATCTTTAAAGCTATGGTTGAGACAAAGACAAGTCTAAAGATTAAATGTCTGAGATCAGATAGATTGGTAAATTCACATCAGTTGATTTTAATTCTTTTTGTGAAGAACATGGAATAAGGAGACAATTATCTGCACTGCGGACCCCTCAGCAAAATGGAGTTGTGGAAAGAAAGAATAGGACAATTGAAGAAGCTGCTAGAACAATGATGCTGGAAGGAAATATCCCTCATATCTACTAGAGAGAAGCTGAGTATTGTTATGTACATACTCAATTGGGTACAAATCAAAGGTGATACTAGTAAGACCCCTTTATGAGCTATGGTATTGACATAAGCCTACCATTAGATATTTCAAAATATTTGGAAGTAAATGTTATATCAAAAGAGATGAATATATGGGAAAGTTTGATGCTAGAAGTGATGAAGGTATCTTTCTTGGTTATTCTACTAAGAGCAAGGCCTACTGATGCTACAATAAGAGATTGAGGAAAATGGTTGAAAGTGCACATGTTAAGGTCGATGAAGATATTGCTACAGCATCTAGAACTTGTTCGGATATGATTCAAATGATCAGAATGACAGTAAAAATAAAAGGAATAAAGTTCAAACTACTAATCAAGTGCAGATCAATCCGATGAATCAGGAAAATCAAGAAGGAGAAAATAGTGGAAGTGTAGAAGAAAGAACACAAGAACTTGAAGTTGAAGAACATCCTAAGAAGAATCTGAGGTATGTAAGATTAAATCATTCAGAAGATCAAATCATAGGTGATAAGAACAAAGGTGTCCAGACTAGGAGAAAGATTGCAAAATAATACTATTTGATTTCAAATACTAGGCCTACTACTGTGAATGAACCATGTAAAGATGAAAATTGGGCTGAAGCAATGAAAGAAGAACTAATGCAAATTGAAAAGAATGATACATGGATTCTTGTTCCTAGACCTAAGGATACAAAATGTGATTGGAACTAAATGGGTCTTTAGAAACAAACTAAATAAGCAAGGTTAAATGGTTAGAAACAAGCAAGACTGGTATGTAAAGGATATTCTCAAATGGAAGGAATTGAATTTGAAGAAACTTTTTCCCCTGTTACTAGAATTGAAGCTGTGAGATTATTTCTTGTTTATGATGCTTTCAAAAACTACAAGGTTTATCATATGGATGTCAAGTCACAATTTCTAAATGGCGAATTGGAAGAAGAGGTGTATGTTGAGTAACCTGATGGATTTCAGTTGACTAATTAGGGAGATATGGTTTGTCGGTTGAAGAAAGCTTTGTATGGACTCAAGCAAGCCCCTAGAGCATGGTATGCTAGATTGGATAAATACTTGCTAAAGTTTGGATTTAACAAAGGTACTATTGATAATAATCTATATTTCAAGATTGATGATGATAAAGATTTAATTGTTGAATTCTTTGTGGATGATATCATATTTGGAGGAGATGATGGTTTGTGCATGAAGTTTGTTGATGAGATGCAAAGTGAATTTGAGATGTCCATGATTGGAGAGATGAAATTTTTTTTGTGATTGCAAATTACTCAGTTAGAAAAAGGGATCTTTATATCTCAGTCCAAGTATGTGAAGGAGTTATAGAAGAAGTTCAGTATGGAAGATTCAAAGCCAGTTGGTAGACCCATGGTGACTGAATGCAAGTTGACAATAGATGATGATTCTCTAAAAGAAAATTACAATAGATACAAATCAATGATTGGTGGAATGCTTTATTTGACTCAAACTAGGCCTGATATCATGAATTTTGTGTGTATGGTTGTAAGATTTCAAGCCGATCCTAAGGAATCTCATGTGACTATTGTGAAGATAATTTTTAGATACTTGAAGGGAACAATTGATTTTGGCCTGTGGTATCCTAAAAATGATGATCTTACTTTGAGTTCTTTTACTGATGTTGATTGGGAAGGAGATGTGAATGACAAAAAAAGTACTAGTGGTGGCACATTTTTCTTGGGAAAGAAATTGATTTCATGGTTAAGTAAAAAGCAAAATGTCATTTCTTTATCTACAGCAGAGGAAAAATACATTGCTACTACTAACAATTCTACTCAAGCATTATGGATGAAGTAGATGTTGAAAGATATCAGAGTTGTGTATGATGAACCTATAGCTATATTATGTGATAATTCAAGTACAATTAACATTTCTAAGAATCTAGTGTTGCATTCGAAGACCAAGCATATATCTATCAAGTTTCACTTTTTAAGGGAGAAGGTGAGTGAAAAGGAAGTCAGATTGGAGTATGTGCCTACTAAGGAGAAGATTGCAAACATCTTTACCAAGTCATTGCCTAAAGATAATTTTAACTATCTCATAGGGAACCTAGGGTGATTACCCCTCCTGATTAGAACTAGGATGCATTTCTTTGCATCAATCTATGCATTTCATAGTCATATCTTAATTTGGATTGATGTTGTGGTGGTTGCTACTCAAGGGGAGTAGTCAGATGATTCAAATGTTAAGATATGTGGTTCATATTTTATGTGGTGAGAAGAGATCTTTGTCATTGATGTCAAAGGGGGAGAAGAGTCATGTGAAAAACTTTCTGGGGGAGAAGAGCTATGTGGGAAGAAGAGATGTGTAAAAGAGTTGAGGAGAAAAGATTCAAAACCTAAGGGGGACTAAGTGTTAAGAGATAGTTGCATTGATGGTGTTTTTCACATCATGTGTTGCCATCAATGTCAAAGGGGGAGATTGTTAGATTTTTTGGTTGTTCTCCAGATATGTGGTTATCATTGATGTCAACACTATTAGCATTAATGCATTAGAAGTTATATATGTCAAGGATATTGAGAAAATTGTAATGGAATGAGTTGCAGGTTGTCAATGGTGAAGTGAAGTTCAGTCTTTCAGTGAGTTTAGTACATTGATGATCAAAGGTTGTGGACTAAAGGGTTTATTGTTGAGTATATCTAGTTTACCCATGTCAAGTTTTAGAGATCCGCATAAAGATTTGATCGAGTTATGAAGATTTGTATTCTGATAGTTTTTATGTTGCCTTAGTTGGTTGTCTTGATTGAAGATAATGTGATTTCAGTTATTTCAGTTTATGCAGATGTTTTTTTGGTGATTCATGATGTTTGTGGATATTTTTAGATTATTCTTTATCCATGTTGCACATATGCAGTGATCGTTGTGCTCGCGATTGGATATTTTCTCTTGTGTGTTCATGTTTTTGATGTTCTTGGCCAACAAGATGATTGTAGTGTGTTGTGGATCCTCGAGGATTAATTTTTGAAGGTGGTTCATATTTGAGAATTTTATTTTGGGTCTTCACTAAGCTGTGGTCAACCTTAGTTGATTCACATTAAAAATATTTATTGATTTGAGCCGACAGTTTGTATTCATTTTATTATTTTCTTGTATCCAACATGTAGCAATGAAATTCCTTATTGCAGATATAAATAAGCAATTTTTTACTTCATTTGAAGTATGTCGAATGTGTGTGTGAGCGAATATGTTCTAAATCATTTGAAGGAAGAGCAGAGAGTGAAGAAGAGTGAAAAAGTGTGAAAATGTGTTGATGTGCTTAACCATAACTGTAATCAGGCATTAGCAGATGCTATTTTGTTAGTTCAAATCCCTACAGATGTAATCAAAATCTTTTTCTAAGATAGTGTGTCTTCCTTTGGGCTGTGAGCCTTGTTGTAATTGAGCAGTGAGCTCTAGGCAGTGTTCTTGAATGCATGTGCATTCCTCATTTCATTCTTTATACTTTTAACAGGTTATAATCTTGTGGACTAACCTCCACCATGGTTTTTCTCCTAATAGGCTTTCCACATAAAAAAATCTTGGTGTTATGTGTGTTTCTGATGTGTTGATGATTTATGCTTTCATTTGTAATTCAGCATTTAGCTCTAGGTAGTGTGCCTGAATGCATGTGCATTCCTCATTTCATTCTTTATACTTTTAACAGGGTATAATCTTGTGGACTGACCTCCACCGTGGTTTTTCCCCTAACAGGGTTTCCATGTAAAAAAATCTTGGTGCTATGTGTGTTTTTTATGTGTTGATGATTTATGCTTTCATTTGTGTTGATGATTTATGCTTTTATTTGTAATTGAGTAGTGAGCTCTAGGCAGTGTGCCTAAATGCATGCGCATTCCTTATTTCATTCTTTATACTTTTAACAAGGTATAATCTTGTAGACTGACCTCCACTGTGGTTTTTCCCCTAATAGGGTTTCCCCGTAAAAAAATCTTGGTGTTATGTGTGTTTTTGATGTGTTGATGATTTATGTGTGTTTAATAAGTTGGAAATTTTGTGGAAACTGATTCACCCACCCCCCCTCTTAGTTGTCTACCCTTGTGTTTTCAATAGAAACATGTTATAAAAATTAAAAAGCAAAGTTCCTTTTCATTCTTCTACTATTCAACCTGTGACCTATGTGTTTTCACTCCTCAACCCATAGTCACCAAAATACATTCACTTTTTCACCTAGAAGTTGTGAAATATTTAGCAAGATGGCACCAAGATTCCACTGAGGGAAAAGAGGTAAGTATCATCACTTTTTTAGTTTCAAATTTTGATTAATTTGCAGATTGAATTAAGCTTTCTAATAAAAAAATGTTCTAATTTCCAAGAATGATATTCCACCCCCAAATATTTAAAATCCTCCATCAGCTCGTCATGAAGACCCTCTTGAATAAGATCCATAGCATAAACCTCTACCAATTCATAGACATGCCCCAAGAATAAAAGAAAATATAATAGGGAAAATAGAAAACAATAAAAAATACCTCGAGGAATTGATTACAGGGCTAAAAGATATTGCTACAACAAACCCTCATATGAGAGGCCTTGCTAAATCCCAATAATCTAACATGTCTCAAGTAGGATCAGTGAGTGTGGAATTCAATTTTTGGTCCAATAAGAGGCAAGAACAAAAATAGTTTTATGCAAATAAACTATCTTATGAGAAAGTAAAGAAAAATCTGACTTGTGTTCCCTCTTCACTAACCCTAAAACAAATTAAGCCTTAGCAACTGGATGTAAGATTTTCCCCATCCATTGGTACCACCACAAAGGGATACAAATTAATTTTTGGGATAGGTGGTGGATGGTTTTTTGTTAGCCTTTGTGTAATAGTTATGAGGTACCAAAATACTTTTTGAGGAAAATCTATTGTGAGTTTATCCTCAATGAGATTTCAAACAATTTTAACTTTCTAAATTTTCAAGGTAGAGGTGGAGGCTCCTCACATGACAAAGTGGGAGCACAACATAACTCACACCTAGCACTAAGACCCTTGGGTAGACCTATCATGGAGCATGTGACTGTACCTTTCATTTTGAAGGATAGTGTTGAGGTGGACACCTTATAATCCATTAACTCACTCACTTAGAGCCTTATATAATACATGAGACCTCTAGTATAGAGTAATGTGAATGAGTCTTCTAGGCCTCAAGTTCCAATCCATATTTTCCAATCTTGTGGGACTGTTTGTACTTATGATCCTAAGAGTAGTTAAGATGCAACTATGTAGTATACATCAACTATAGATGGGATGGTTATGATAGAATCTATAGATTGTAGATTGTATTACAAAGACTTATAGGCTTGAAAATTGACAATTTACTCACTCCATATTTTTTAGGTATAAGGACTATGAAGGTATTATTAATCTCCTTAAGAATACCAATTGAGAAATAAAAATAATTAATTGCTTTAAAAACATTCATGCCAACAATATCCCAATATTTTTAAAAAATTAGTGGAGGGAACCCATTAGGACCAATAGCTTTGGAAGGGTTAAGGGGGGTGACAATAAATTGTATTTCATTTGAATAAGAACTCCTTTCCATGGCCACAATATTAGCAATGTATAGAGAGTTGGGGATGGGCTACAGTAGTTGGTCAACAATAAGGTCCAGATGAGTGGAGCTTTTAGAAGGTGGGTTAAGGAGGTCAATGAAGAATATAATCTCTTCTTGATATATCTCTTCTTCCTTGGAGAGGTGGCAGCCATCAACAACAATCAATTCAATTATTTTCTTCCATTTGTTGTGTTCGATGGATGATAGATGAAAAAACTTGGAGTTCTTGTCTCTATTTATACATTGGTTTTTAGATTGTTGTTTCTAATAGAATTCCTCCTTCTTGGTAACACCATGAAGATCACTCATAAAAAACATCTCCCTTTGGGATAGAGCTTCTAAAGTTCCTCCACTATCTATTTTTGTTTGAATTTTTCTAAGAATTATGCCTAGTTATGCATGAAAGCAATTATATATTTTTAAATCTATTTTTTATTTTACAAATTATTACCATTACATTGAGTTGAGATTTTTAACTAGCATAGAAAGCTTCCTTAACCATACTCTACATTAATTATTAATTTCTAATCTAATAAATAATATAAATTTTCCTTCATCATAATATCAAATTTCCTCTTGCCGATAAGGGCGTGGTTTGGTGGTCAAGTCGCTTGGTTGTAGTGACGGCCACCAGGGTTCAAACCCTCGCTGGGCCAAAGTGCTCGCAGGCCTCGTGTCTTCGCTGGGCCTTTGTGCTCGCAGGTTTGGTTGTTTCTTTTGGTTTGTTGTATCCAGTTCATAGCTCCGGTCAAAAAAGCGTTTACCCCTAATAATATGGGTGCATTGCACCTTTTAAAAAAAAATATATATATATCAAATTTCCTCTTTTTCATAAAATTTTTAAATCTATTTAATATGTTAAACTTTCCAAAACTAAGTGTTTGTCATTTTAAAAACATCACATACACAAATTCATTCAAATACATATATTAAATTATTAAAATTTTATTAAATTATACTTGAAAATAATTATATGTGGTAATCCATTTTAATTCATTATCTTATTGTTAGAAATTAGAGTTGTCCTTTTATCCATTGCATAATCTTTTTTATTTTAAACTTCACTACTATTTTTAATCACATGTTTACTTTATAATTGTTAAAAATCTCAATCATTTTAATTTTTAAAATAAAAATATATTAATTAAGAAATCATAATAATTACACATAAAAATTAACCATTACATCTAATATAAAAAAGAAGAAAAAACCACTTAGGGTGAACTCCCCTACCGACCTTTAGGACGGGTTTATAATAGGTACGAACCCTATCCGTCTTTATTTTAATCAAAACGTACAGAAATGCTAACCCTTAATCACCAAATAAAATACTACATCCTTACATACACATGGTTAGATACCTCAACGACGGGCACGGGCTCCTGAACTTGAGCCACAACCAGCGGAGGAGGTGGTGGAGCGTACACCAGGGGAGGCGCTTCTCTGCGGCTACTGCAACAGCACTTGTAAACCCCATATATTAAAAGAATAAGAAAAGCAGCGCCAATAATAGATCCGATTAGAGAGTGCTTTGTTTTCTCATCAGCTGGTGGGCTTGGATCTGGCATTTCTCGGGGAGAGGGTGAAATTGGGTTTGCCACTCCTGGGGGAGAGGGTGGGGGTAAAATGGGAATTTCTGATGAATATTGACATGAGAAATCCCAAGAGTACACGGCGTGAGTCTCAACTGCGACCCCCGTGGAAGCTGAAAAGCCAACCTTGACGCTGGGGGGAAGGAGCTTACTCAGGTCTATATCATACACCATCAACGGACTATACGGTTTATATGAACCATAATCATTGGTCTTATGCAAAAGGAACACTTGAATCTGTGTCCCGTTGTAATCCACCCACGCTTCCCATTTGTCTCCATTGTTGAGAGTTGCACCTGAATAATGATCACTTACTGAAACATTCATCTCTGATTTGACGCTGTTGACGTCGATTCCCACATGGTTATCATCGGGATCGAAGTCATTCTTGTAGGTGTCGAACTCCACAGCAAGAATCTGATTCGATGAGTTCCCATTTGTTTCAGAATTAAACAACCCTAGCCATTCGCCCGAATCAGCGCCGGTGGATTGAAAGTCGAATGGAGCGAGAAAGAAAGTAAGTCCGTCTCCACTGCCACTGACTCCGACGATGCTGAATTGGAAATGCGAAGAAAAACTTACCAGAGCTTTGGAAGGAATAATGTTTGGATAAGTTGCCCACCCGAGCCCCGCTTCGCTCTTGGTAAGCTGTATCACGTCGTTAGAAATGGAAGCATTTGCCGAAAGGAGGATATCCGTTTCGGGAGGAAAACTAAAACTAATGGTTCCTGCATCTGACACGAACCAAAAAGCAGAACAAGTAATATACAAGCAGAAAAGTAAACTTGCCGCCTGTAGGGGATGGATGCTAGCCATTGGGATTTACCGGGAATAAATGAATGCCGGCTATGAATAACTTCTACGAGACGAAAGGATAGTTGTTCAGTCTACACAGCGCCAGATGGGGGAAGAAACCAACCGTTATATAGATAGAGCTGCGTAAGATGTAGCCAAAATTGTCCCCATCTCTATAATCTTGCCAGCATGCTTTCTTTCGACGATGTCAATGTATGTTTAAATAACGTGAACATTGTCCAATGGCGTGGTTTTCTTTTTCTTCCGAGAAACAACACAGAAATTAAAAAACATATAATTTAGTTCAATAAGAGAATTATATGAAATGATAGAATATTGTATGCCCATGTCATTTTTCCTTTTACGTGTCCTAAATTTAATATTAATTTATAAATATTATATTTACATATTTTTACTGGTTTTTAGTGCTTATTCTTATAATTATTGTTTCACATTTTGGATGAGGTTTGTGATTGTGAATTTCAAATGGGTTAGTTTTGCATCCATAAATCTTTTAATCTCTTTACTTTTGAAAATTTAAAATCTAAGTTTCTTACTTTTGATTATTCCACTACCCTTTGTGACACTATATAACACATTGTTTCATTAGTGTACTTAGTTATTGTAGTTAAAGATATCTCCTCATTCATTTGAAACAATTTATGATCTCAAAATTAATTTGACATATCTAATCTTTGATTTGTAAAATGAATGAGGAAGAATTTATTACATAATCAAAGTATTTAAAGTGCACTATCAAAATTGAATTACACATTTTCTTATCATCTTTCAATCTTCACTAAGAGTTATAGAGCTATATCATCTAGGAGTTTTACCAATGGAAACTTGATCCTTATGATAAAACAAATTCCTAAATATGTCTATAAGAACTACAAATCCTCAAAACACTCAAACACTAGAGAAGTGATGTGAATAAGTTAAAGATTGTAAGAATTGATGAGATTACGTCCATGAGTTATGAGTTCATTTCATGCAAAAGATTACTTTTGTGCTTAATGAGACTAGTTCCATAGGCATGAATCTAAACCAAGGGGATTGACAGTAATTTTTTGATGCAGGAGCATCCAGTGGTATAGGGAAATCTTGCATCACCCAAAAGTAATTGTTTTCTTTATTTTTCTTTAGTTGTTTTGAGTCCCATCATGGAACTTAGGGGATATAAGACTGTCAGACGTAAAAAATAGTGAAAAATAAGCATTTACTATTTTTAGTAAATCGGCCTAAATGGACTCATATGAATGTGAAAATTTACCCGAAGCAGCAAAACTGAAAAATATTTCCGGTTGTGAAAGAATCACCTCAACACCCTACACTGTTTGGGAGAAATTAAAGTTTTTTTCTTGGGAAATTTCTCCAATGCAGCTTCAAATTCAGATATAAAAATTTAGAGGCCCCGAAACAACTCAAATGGTGACCGAACCAACCTATGGTGGGTTCACACATCGTAGAGCTTGTCAAGAGCTTTCCAACGATACGCAATAATAGCAAATCGGACACCCGGATCAAAAGTTATGGCCCCACGAAGTTGGTCCTCTAAAAAGTGAATTTCATAAAAAGAATTTCTTGGCCAGAAATCAAATGGCGGGAATTTTGGCGCCAAAACAAAAAGGGGAAATTTGTACTTTCTAGATTATTCTAGGGGAGTTATTGGGGATAAATAAAAAGGGTTAAGTGGGGGTTGTACAAGAAGGCCCTCATGGTGCAAATTGTGCCTCTGAATAGTAGATTTTTCTTTTCTAAGTTGGTTTTGTTATAATGAATCAAGCCCATGAGGCTGTAGCAAGTAAGCTTTGAATTTCTAATTTCATTTTCTAAGAATAATTTAAAGTGAGTCATTTTTTTTTCTTGCATCTTCTGTGTTGGTATCTATTGTTGTGATTTATATGAGTTTTGGGTAGTGTAGCCCTCATCAAGTGGTATCAGAGCAGGAGTTCCTGAGCCTGTAATAAAGCGTCGAACATGAGGCAGTTACAACAAAACCTATGAGTGTGGGTTGAGTTCAACGTGCCTCCAAGAATTTCCCAATATGGAAGAGGTAGAGGCCGAGGTCATGGAGGAAGAGATCCACCAAGAGATGAAATCAAAGCCCTTATAAGGCAATTAGAAACCTTGCAATAAGAGGTTCAAAGAGAGATGTACAACAAGACAGAGATGACAGTGAAGATGAAATGGAAGAAGAAATGGAAGAGGAAGAGTTGGATCCAATGGATCTTGGAGAAACAAGATTGTTGCAAGCAATCTCAAGCATTGGGAAGAGACCTAAAATGGAGGTTTCAACTTTTAGTGAAAATCTGAATCCTGAAGAATTGATTGATTGGATCAATGACATGGAGGAATTTTTCAAGTTTGAGGAGATTGAAGATCCTCAGAGAGTGAGGTTTTCAAAGACAAAATTGAAAGGTCATGCCAGCATATGGTGGAAAGAGGTCCAGTTAGAAAGAGGAAGACAAGGGAAAGATAAAATTTCTAGATGGGACAAAATGGTGTCAAAATTGAAGAAACAGTTTATTCCAGTCGATTATGAATTGGAGCTACTCAAGAAGATGCAAAGCTTGAGGAAAGGGACAAGGACAATGAAAGAATACACAGAAGAATTTCACAAGGTCCTGATTCAGACAAAACATTCTAAGGTGAATAAGGAGAAAGTTTCTCATTATATTAATAGGTTGAAGCCAAGCACATAGGAAGAATTGGCAATGGTAAGAATGACCACCATTGAAGACGCTTACCAGTTTTCTCTAAAGGTTGAAGAACGAATGAGCAAGAGGTTTGAGAATAAACGAGCTGGAGGTCATGGAGGAAAGACCGGTGGATGGTTATGTGGAGGTCAAAATGAAGATCAAAAGAAGGGTGAAGGCTCTACTAGCAACCAAAACCTATTTCTAGTGTGGAGAAGGAGGACATAGAGCCTATGAGTGTCCTCAACATCAAGGAAGGATAAATAGAAGACCTGAGGGTAATGCATGAGTTGCACATGTAGATGAAGATGTTGGGTCTTCACATTTTGAGGATGCAGAAAGATGAGAGGTTCTTGTTACTAGAAGAGCCTTGCTAGATGAAGAGAAGGAACCAACTCAAAGGAAGAATTTGTTTCGTACCAGATGTAAGTGTGAAGGTAAAGTTTTCAATGTTATTATTGATGGAGGTAGTAGTGATAACCTTGTTTCAGAAGAAATGGTGAGTAAGTTGTGGTTGGAGAGAAGAAGGCATCCGAACCCATACTAGATTGCTTGGTTGCAGAAGGACCATAAAGCCTTGGTAAATGAACAATGTCTGGTAAAGTTCAAGATTGGAAATTACCATGATGAGGTATTGCATGATATTATGCCTATGTATTTTTTTCATATGTTGTTGGGCAGACCATGGTAGTTTGATCGGCCTACAGTACATGATGGACATGCCAACACCTATTCTTTGAGAAAGGATGGGGTTTGTCATAAGCTGAAGCCCTTGAAAGAGGTAGAAGAAAAGGTATGCAGTAATGCAAGAATTTGTTGGATTGATGGATGCAAGTTCCTAGAAGGTATGAAGCATGAGCATATGTTTTTTGCATTGATCCCTAGAGTTGATAAAGAAGATACTACTGAGGTACCTGTAGAAGTTTCATATTTGTTGAATGAGTTTCAAGCTATTGTTTCTAATAATGTGACCCCTGAAGGTTTTTCTCTAGTAAGAAATATTAGTCATCAAATGGATTTGATTCTTGGAGCTAGTTTTCCAAATAAATAAGCTCATCATATGACTCCAATAGAGAGTGAAGAGTTGAATAGAAAAGTGCAAGAGTTTTTGTGAAAATGATTTATTAGGGAGAGTTTGTGTCCATGTGCAATACCTGCAATACTAGAACCAAAGAAAGATGGGGACATTTGATGAATGTATACAGACTCTAGATCCATCAACAAGATCACCATCAAGTATAGATTTCCCTTGCCAAGAATGGATGACATTATGAATTGTTTGAGTGGAGCTGAGTACTTCACAAAGATATATCTGAAAAGTGGATATCACCAGATTCAGATTAGAGAAAGAGATGAATGGAAGACAACCTTCAAAACCAAGGAGGGCTTGTATGAGTGGTTAGTCATGCCTTTTGGGCTAACCAATGCACCGAGCACATTTATGTGGCTTATGAACATGGTATTGAAAGAATTTTTAAGATATTGGAGGAGCACTTGATGCATATCTAAAGAGTTTTTGAGAAGCTAAGGGAGGAGAAGTTATTGATTAATTCAAAGAAATGTAGTTTTTTGAAAAGGGAGTTGGTGTATCTGGAGATTTTGGTCTCAGTAGAGGGTCTTAAAATGGATCTAGAGAAGGTGAGAGCTATCATTGAATGGCCTATCTCGAGGAGTGTTACAAAGGTAAGATCATTTCATGGTCTAGCAAGTTTTTATAGAGAGTTTATTAAGAATTTTAGTAGTATTTGTGCACCTCTAAATGAAGCGATGAGAGGGGATAAAAAAGAGTTTAAGTGGACCACAGGAGCAGCCAAAAATTTTGATATGTTGAAGAAGAAAGTTATAGAGCAACCTATTTTGGAACTTCCAAATTTCAATAAGGTCTTTCAGGTAGATTGTGATGCTAGTGGCACTACCATAAGAGCTGTTTTGAGTCAAGAAGGTAAGCCTATTGCCTATTTTAGTGAGAAGTTAAATGATGCTAAGAAAAAATATTTTTTCTATGATCAATAGTTTTATGTTATAGTTCAGGCTTTAAAGAAATGAAGACACTATTTGTTGCAAAAAGATTTTTTTTATATACTGATCACCAGGCTTTGCAATATCTCAATAGTCAAGGAAAGTTTAATCAAAGGCACTTAAAATGGGTTGATTTTTTGTAGAGTTATACTTTTGTTTTGAAGTAGAGGAGTGGAAGGTCAAACAGAGTTGCAGATGCCTTAAGTAGGAGGAAAAATTTGTTGATAGAGATGAATATAGAGGTTGTTGGGTTCAATGAACTCAAGGGTTTGTATCCAAAAGATCCAAACTTTATAGAAGCTTGGAAGGATTGTTTGGAACCTATTACATTGGATAGGACAATATTTCTAGATTTCTTAATACAAATGGGATATTGTTTAGAGGAAGCCAATTGTGCATTCCAAAGAGTTCTATGAGAGAGAGTCTAATCAAGGAGAAGCATAGTGGGGGATTGGCTAGACATTTTGGTCAAGATAAGACCATTGCTTTTGTTAGTGGGAATTATTATTGGCCACAGTTACAACAAGATGTCAAGAAGTTTGTACAAAGTTGCAGAGTATGTTAGAGAGTTAAAGGAACAAGTCAGAATAATAGATTGTATTAGCCATTACCTATACTTGAGAGACAATGGGAGGATATTAGCATGGATTTTCTTCTTGAATTGCCAAGGACACAGAGAGGGCATGATTTCATATTTGTGGTGGTGGATAGATTTTCAAAGATGGAACATTTCATTCTGTGTTATAAGACCAGTGATGTTGTTCATGTTGCAGAGTTTTTTTCAAAGAGGTGGTGAGACTACATGGTCTACCAAAGAGTATAGTTTCAAACATAGATACCAAATTTGTTGGTTATTTTTGGAGGACATTATGGAAGAAGTTGAAGACAAATTTGAAGTTCAATTCCACACACCATCCATATACTAATGGACAAACAAAGGTGGTGAATAGGAGTTTTGGCAACCTGCTAAGATGCTTAGTTGGAGATAATCCCAAGGGATGATATTTGATTATACCATAGGCTGATTTTTCTTACAACAATTCTATCAATAAGAGAACTCACAAATCACCATTCCTGATTGTATATGGGAGTAGTCCAAGAACTTATTTTGAACTGAGAAATATGGATAAGGGGGAGAAGAGTAGTGTTGAGGCTAAATATTTTGCTAAGCACCTAAAGAATTTGCATGAAGAGGTGAAGAAACATATCAATAAGATGAACTCACAATATAAGGCTTAGGCAGATCAGAAAAGGAGGCATAAGGAGTTCTAGGTAGGAGATGTAGTCATGGTTCATTTGTAAAAGGAAAGGCTTCCATTTGGTACATACAACAAGTTAAATATGGAGAAGTTTGGACCATGCAAGATCCTGAAGAAGCATGATTCAGGAAATGCTTATGATATAGAGTTTTCTAGACGAATAAACATTTCTCCTATGTTCAACATTGTTAATTTGACAAAGTATCATGAAGGTGATATAGAGGAGAGTCTGATAAATGAACAGTTCAAAATTCTAGCACCTACTTCAGAGAAGGAAGAGATGGAAGAAATCTTTGATAGTTGTGTGGGTAGGAGTAGGGTATGTGTAGGATCATCATGGAAAAAATAGGCCCTTAAGTGGCGAAAAAATAAAAAAAATAAAGTTAGGCAACTTGATGTTAAAATTTGAATAAGTTATCTATATTATTTAAAAAATATGTAAGAATAGAATCTGTTAAAAATTGAATGTAGTTTCTAAACTACTAGGTTTTTTTTAAAATCTATTTGGTGAAAATTTGAAATTTCAATGTAGTAGTACTTAAATTTCAGGGAAAAAATAAGAAGTAGGTGTTTGTCTGACCACTCTAACCACAATAAAATGATAATTTTTTTTAATAAGGTTTTAGATTTAAGTAGAGGACTCATGTCCCGATGTGATACATATTTTTCTATAATTTTTTTCCAAGTAAATAATTAATTATAATTTTTTTATTACAACTTTTAAAAAATATTAAAAACTCATATGTCTGACCACCTTAACTTAGTCAAAACTTCATGAATTTATTATTATTATTTTTTAATCCTATAGTATGCAAAGCATAGAATGTGATGCATGTTTTGGATTCAAAAAAGGTGATACCATTTGAAAGCTATAGATGTTTTTCAATCAGCCTATCAATCGGGACATTAGTGGTAGTTCAAATAAAAAATGAATAATAATTATTTATTAAATTCAAAGCAAAACATAATTTATATCAGTGGACGGCTAAGAATATCCTCTAAAAACCCTTTTCATTTCATCAATTTTGGTTAAAAAAAAGTCATCAACCACATGGGCCATCATATCACTTACATATCGCCACTTTTTGGCCCATCATGATCCTGCACATACCCAACACAAGAAATAGACAATATGCAGAGTACTCGGTGAAATGGAGAGGAATTCCTGTTGAAGATTCATCATGGTTATCTGAGGCTGAGGTTAACCATCTTGGTTTCCTTCTAACTCCTAAGAAGTGATAGGGTCACTTTTCAAATTACCCTAGGTATTTGATGCAAGAGCATTCAATAGTGTAGGGAAATCTTGCATCACCCAAAAAAAAATTGCTTTCTTTACTTTTCTTTACTTGTTTTGAGTCCCATTATGGAACTTAGGGGATATAAGATTGTAAGGTGTCAAAAATAGCGAAAAATGAGCACTTACTATTTTTAGTAAGTCAACTAAAATGGGCTCGTATTGACATGAAAATTAACACCAAGGAGTAGAGCTAAACAAAATTCCAGTTGCAAAAAAATTGCCTCAATACCTTGCACAGTTTGGAAGAAATTAAAATTTTCGTGTCGGGAAATTTCTCCAATGTAGCTTTAAATTCAGATATAAAACTTTAGAGGCCCCAAAACAACTAAAAAGGTGGCCAAGCCGACCTATGATGTATTTACACATTATATAGCTCATCGAGAGCTTTCCAATGATATGCAATAATAGCAAATCAGACACCTGGATCAAAAGTTATGGCCCCACAAAGTTGGTCCTCTGAAAAGTGAATTTCATAAAATTTCTTCCTAGGGAAAAAATCAAATGGTGGGACTTTTGGGGCCAAAACAAAAAGGGGAAATTTGTACTTTCTAGAACATTCTAGGGTGGTTATTGGGCAAAAATAAAAAGGGTTAAATGGGGATTGTAGAAGAGGGCCCTCATGGTGCATATTGTGGCTTCGAATAGTAGACTTTTCTTTTCTTAGTTAATTTTGTTATAATGAATCAAGTCCATGAGGTTGTAGCATGTAAGATTTGAATTTGTAATTTCATTTTCTAAAAATAATTGAAAGTGAGTCATTTTTCTATCTCACATCTTCTGTGTTGGTATTTGTTGTGATTTATGTGGGTTTTGGGCAGTGTAGCCCTCATCATTTTTGGAACAATAGATAATTGCCAATGCCATCCATAAAAATATAAAGCATTGGTGAATCATTATTTATCATCATTAACAATATTTATTTATCATAATTAACAACATTTATTTATTTTATCGTAGGTGTCTAGTGGTCTTATGGTGGTCTCTGTTCTGTTTGTTTTCTTTGTTTCCTTTGTTGATTGGACTATTTAAGTTTCAGTTTTTGTTTTAATTTTGGTTGGGCATCTCACTCCTTGTGAGCCCCTCATTTTCCTCTATGGTTTTTTTGTAATGGGTACTGGCCCTTCTAGTCTTAATCTAATCATTTAAACATTTATTTATTATCAAAATTAAACTAACTTGGAAAACAAATTTCACATTTTTCTTCTTTTTGGCTCTTTATTTCGGTCTATGTTCTAAATGTAGCCAATTAGAGAGTCAAATATTAGGGTTTTTGTGTGCCTATAAATGTAAATTGTATAAAGACCTCTTTCTTTTTCTTTTTTTATAACCTATCTCTCTCTCTATTTATTCTCTTATCATTTGATTAATTTTCTAATCAATATGCCTTTGTAAAGTTTCATATCTTCGTACATGTCCATGGTCATGGTTGCCTATTTATATGTGTCCTAACCTTTGTTTTCCCTCTTTATACTAACCATTAATATTAATTTTTACTCTTACACTCTATTCATGTTGAAGTGTTAACTTATTTTTATTAGTCACAAGTTCTGTAAGGTTTCCATTAGAGTAGTGACTGGGAACCTAATATTGGACAAAAAAAAATGGGATTAGACAATGTGAGCTTCTTTCTTGATGTCTTGAGGAATTTATTTTTTTATAGTATTTAATCATGTTGGAGTAATTATGTAATCACCTAATAATTAATTAGTCATTAATTAATTAATAGGTCCCTTTTTACTTTATAATATGGAAGTTAAATCTTAGAATTATTTTTCATTATTAGATTGGGATATTTATAGGTCAAGTTGTCTTATTAGATAGGATAAGGACACTTGTTACAATCTAATCAATTCCACATCTAGAGTTTACACATTTTCTTCTAGAACCATTCTTCTGTGCTTTGTAACTATTCCAACACAATTCAAGTTATTGTATCAGTACAATATTTGAGGTTGTTGAGCACATCATCTTTCTTTTATCTCTCATTTGTGATAGGATAATTGCTTGCAAGAGACTTCTAGGAGTTGTGGAGTTAAATCGTCAAATTTAACATGGTATCAAAGCACCATATCTATGAATTCATATTTGAAAGTTTAGAGAAATCCGATCTTGAGGGTAAAATCAGCACATCTTGTAGTAAAACAAGAATAATCATTGAATAAAAAATGACCAAAAACCTAAAGATCATCAATCGTTTTGTTAAAATTGGTGAAGCTGGAGTTTCCATAAAGAAAATTCGCGACCACGGATTTTGTACAAAATTCCATATGAGTCTATGACCTATACAACCTTTGCCACCATAAATCATCATGCATGTGAAGGTACATGCATTTGGTATGAATATGCTTAAAATAAAATACTGTTATTTTAAAAAAAATAAAATTTAGAACATTATTTTTTCAAAAAGACTTTAGAATTTAAGAAACATAATAAATATGGATGAAGGTAACCTGCATTAACCATAAATGACACAACAAGTAGGGCCCACTTCCCCTAAACCCATTGGCGAGAAGTAAAAATCTCATTGATGACTCATTTACTTAGCCAATAAAACATAAAATAACCCACCTAAATATTTGATAGAAAAATAATACTTTGGCATAAAATCTTATTGGAATATTCCATTAAGTTTCTAGCATCTCCAATGACCATGAATTTTTTTCAGCATAGGGGAGTTTTTTTCCATTGAAGGAATATTTCTATCATACTTGTTGATGTCATGCTAACATTAACATGATGTCTCCTTCTATTCGAAAATTATGGGCTTTCACTTTCCCCTATATAGCATGGGGTGTGTGGAAAGAACAAAATAATAGACTCTTTAGAGACAAGGAAATGTCAGAGAATAATGTATTTGAAAAAACCTTCAGGTTAATTGTTGAAAACTATAATATCATTCCTCAACAAGAGAATAATAAAAGAGGCAATGGTTTGCACTCCATATGATTTAAAGATAGCCAAGGAGTGGAAGATTAAAAATCATGTGTCCAGGGCTTCTAAACCTACAAAAAAAGACCAGATAGGGGTGTGCTGGAGTTTTCCTCCGTGGGGCTGGTCTAAAGCTAATTTTGATGGTGCGGCTAAGGGAAACTCGGGGTTGGCTGGAAGTAGAGGTGTGATTAGGGATTATAATGGTAATTTTTTAGCGGTGGTGGCTATTCCCATTGGATCTAAAACTAATCACATGGCTGAAGCTATTGGAGCCTTTCATGTGATTAACTTGGTTGTTAGCAGGAATATTAAATACTTATGGCTCAAAGGAGACTCTAAAAATATTATTGATTGCCTCCTAGGGAAGTCCCCTCCATCATGGTCTATCAAGAGTTGGATAGAAGAGGCTAAGTCCCTCTTAGCTAATTTTGATAAAGTTAAAATTACTCATGCATTTAGGGAAGCCAACAACGTGGCTGATTTCTTTGCTAATGAAGGGGTTAAACAATTAGAGTTGGTCATGTGGCAGAACCTCAATGTTCTTGGTGCTGATGTCAAGGCTTTAATTAATTATAATATCACGCATGGGAAAGCAACAATTTATTTCGATGATGAAAGTGAGTAGGGCCAAGTACTTCAACATCATTAGATTTGATGGGGCCACTTTTAATTTCTTAACTGGTAGTAAGAGGCAACACGTTTTGTGGGTTCTCTGGTTTGGCTTCAGAATTTCATTCCATACTTTTTTCTCTGGTAGTGAGGTGTTTGTGACAATGGGAGGAGACAGGAAAAGGGTGGAGCCAAAAATCTATGAAATGCATAAGAGCAATCTGAAGGTCTGGGAAAAAATTGAACGTAGTGGGCTACTCCCGTTCATTGAGAAGCTTCATGGGCTTGATTTGAAGGCTACCAAGAACTTTGAGAAAAATTGGAAGAATGGGGAAATATTTATGTTTGGTAGGTAGGTCAAGGTGGATGAGAACCTCATTGGAGAGGTGATTGGCATGTCTACTAAGGGAATGAAATTATTTCGTGACAGAAGGTTCTCTGATGAAGCGGTTATCAGATTCCCTAAGAAAGACAAAGAAAAGAGCAAGCTGATAAAAGTCTCCAACAACTACTTTGAAGTAGATACGATTAAATCGCTATGGAGGAAGGTGCTCAGAACCATCATGGAATACATTACTTTGGACCGTAGATTCACCAGGGTTTATGGCTACCACTTCGCCTTGCTCAACCATTTTCATCACATGGTAAGGGTTTATTTACCTTATTATTTGTATTGTTCCATGAGCAATAGAATGGAGGATCATAAGAAGGATCCTAAGAAGTACCCTATTTTTCATTCTTGCCTTATTAGGCTCATTTATGAACACTTTCAAAATATGTTGGCCTTATCCAACCCTATCCTAGATTCAAGCTCAGAAGATGAGGATACTGAGGATAGTGTTTCAGAGGATGGTAAGGAGCTTGACCCTAAGTGGAATGTTGAAAGTCCCTTGACCCCAAACTATGGTAAGGAAACCCAGTAGGGTAATCCCCTGCCGAAGAATCCTAGTGTTGTCAAAAACCCCAACTGCTCTATTCCGAAAGCTAAAAACCCCAGTCACTTTGGTCAGAGTGTCAAGCCCACCCAAAAAGAGTCCCTTGCTAATAAAATGGTCTCTTACTCTGAGGATTCCCAAGAGGAATTTTTGGAGGCCCCTAATGCAAGCCATAACTCTTACTCATCCTTCCCTACTTTGGACAGAGAAAATAGGCCAAAATTCCCCAGAGACCTAAACCCTGAGGACTACTATTTTAAACCAGACCATGAGTTTCCTAGGGATATCCTAGCTATTTCCAGGAATGGTGTTGTGGATTACTTCAGAATTATGAAATGGGCCTTCCATGAAATTAAAGACCTTAATCTCAGAAATAGAGCCCTCAATGGCAAGCTGGAGGATTTGGAAGGTAAAGTTAGCTCCCTTATTACTGTGGAGTGCTGGATGAAGGAGGATAGAATGAGAATGGAGGTCGAGTATAATGAAGGTAAATTCAAATTTCTGGAAGATGAAATAGGTAAAATGAAAAATACTATGAAAACTATTATGGAGCATAATCAATGATTGGAGAAACATAATGCCATCATTATTAGTGCAATGTCTGAGAAACTGGAGAATTCATAGCAAGGTTCTCTGGTTGTGGATCTGGTTGCGGATAAGGACAAGAACAATATTGAGGATGCTGGTATTTCTAAGTGGATGAGAACCAGTATGAAGAGGAAGACTTCTCCTATGCCCCAAATGGTTCAGGGCCTGAAGAAGGGCACTTAGGAAATGCACAATCTTGAAGCTGAGGCTATTGAAGCTCTTAAGTTCTTAGGTTAGCTGGGGGTTTCTTGTTGGTTGTTTTTGGTGGCCCTTGCTAGCCTTGGGTTGGTGGCTGTTGTGTTTCTTGCCCTTTATTTTGATGCAACCTTTTTGTCTTTGGTGACTTTAATGCTTATTCCTATTTTCTGTAAACTCTATGGTTTTGAGTCCCTGTAAAACCCATTTTTTCCTTTATCAAAAACATTAATATGATTTCAATTGTATGGCCTACATCCTAGCCTCCCTCTTAGCCCCCATTTTCCCTAAATGAGCTTTTTTTTTTTTTGCATAACATGGGCATATAGTGTCAAAATCAAGAAAACGATATCTTGTCATAAATTTGGTTCCATTTACTATCAAATGGTGTAGTTCTCATCATTAGAGTTTCGTGTTGGTTCCATTTAATCTCATTCAAATTTAGATCATAGATTTCTTCTTTCAAGATCAACAATTTTCACCTATATCTTTGATTTTCGTGATTCTTAGGCATTGGAAAGCTATTTCAGAGCTCTTTAAATCTATTCTTGCACCTTTTCTAGAATATACTCCAAGTACATTTTCTTTAGTTTTTTGTGATTTCACATTTCTATAAATTACTTGGAAATCTTGAAAACTAGAAAGGATCTGTTTACTTGAGATGATTTCATTTGATCTGCTTTAAACATACTAAGGTTATCAATCTCTATTTTTTTATTTGAGGAAGTATCATGAATTTCTCTATTCATCCTTCTATGGTCATCTTGGAAAAGGATAATTATGAGTCTTTTTAAAATGAAATCCTTACACATCTTAGGTGGATTGATCTTTTTCCTTATCTATATAGACTCATTTATACACTAGACACACCAAGGAGTAGATCAACCTGGGATATTATTAGTGATCATGTTGTAGGAGTAATTTTTTCTAGTGTTGATCATGAGATTATGTGTGTTATATCTAACATTGAATGTCCCCACATACTTTGGTCTTGTTTTTTGGAGATCCATGCAGACCCTCCTATCTCTCCATTCCTAAAGTATCCAACTACAGATTGTCTCATTCCTCTTGTATATGTAGATTGCATACCCTTTGATGATGATGCTTTAAAGGAGCTCAAGAATATCATAGGTCTCAAGCATGTTCTAATGGTTTAGCGACTTGTATTCATGTTCCCACTCTTCATATCGAGACTCAATCTCAATCTTCTATTATTTCTAACTAGCTTGGTATCACCACATCCTTGGCCCCTATTGGTTCACTAAAATAGGACACTCATCTTCTTCCAAACATAGCTTGCACATATATCATTCTTGTTTCTAGAGTCTCAGATTGCAAATTTGGGGGATTACTTTGTGGACATTCATCTCTTCTTTTTTGATAGCCACAACATTATTGTTGACACCATCTTTATAGTCTTTATTGCTTGTTCCACATAAGTCTTAATATTTCCCTAGATTGACATCATCTCTTTCTGGCATGTGGAAGATTTAATTTATTTTTTAGAGGCACACATCATTTTGATTTGTATTCCTCTATCTCCCATCTTATGGGAATGGTTTCTCCAATCATCAATGGATATTTTTGCTCATAAGGGGAGAAATTTTGTTTGTATGTAGTGGATTGTGATTTATCTTTAATCACTAATCATGGAATTAAGAGACTTTTCTTTATGGGATGGATTCATATCCTCATGTTATCTCTACTATAGGGTTGACGTCTATTTTACTTGTGTGATAGAAGCAATCCTTGGAGGGGTCACATTATTCCTCCTATCCTTCTTTCACTAGTGCATTTATTTCATTATCTCTTTTGGAGAGGATTTTTCCATGTGATTTTCTCCTTTTCTCCGAGTCCTTTTATCCCTCTTTCATTAGTGCAGTTATTTAATTTCCTCTTTTGGAGATGAGTATTTTCCCATGTGGTTTTCTCCTTTTCTCTAGTTATGAGAGATTCATTTGTTTATACATGGTTACCTCATCAAGCCTTGTATCCAAGAATCCAAGACCCATCCATGCATCCATCATTGCATTGCTCATCAATTTTTTAGCTTCTCCCTAGGTTGATCTTTAGGGTGCATGTTGGAGTAATTAGAAATAACCTAATGTAATTAGTCATTAATTAATTATTATATTGCTTATTATTTAATTACTTGATTTAAATGCAGGAGTACCTTTTTTATTATATTGGGCTATTTATAGGTCAATTTGTCTCATTTAATAGGATAAGGATAATTGACATGATCTAATAAAATCGTCATCTAGGTTTTGTACTTTTTCTTTTATAAGCATTCATTTGTTCTTTGTAACCATTCCAATATAATTCAGGTTATTACACTAATAAATTTTTTAGGTTGTTGAGCACATCATCATGCTTTGATCTCTCATTCGTTTAATAGGATAATTTATTGCACATGACTTTTGGGAGCTATGGGGATAAAATCATCAACTCTAATAATTTATTCATATAGGTTTGTTGTTTAAATATGATAATTTTTAATGGTAATTTCTATGTTTTTTACATGTTAATTAGATAAATAAGAGTTAGATAGACATATCAATTTACCTATGAGAGAGTGTTAAAGGTGAATAAAAAATTTCAAACATGTTATAGGTGTAGTGATTTACATGCTTTTATTTTATTTTATTTCTATGGACTAATAAGTAAATTGGGCCATAGAGTATATTCTTTCATACTTACAATAAGGTTTTATGTATTCATTATTTACACACATATTCTACCTCATGTTGATTATGTAATCTTTTTAGTTGTTAACAGTTTCATGCTTGAATTAGACGATACTATTACAATAAAATTGTTAAAGGTACATGAGATTTAAATTTCTATTATTAGGAACAAGGTTTTGAAATATATGTCATATAAACACTACTATATATATATATAATATTTAATGAGGCTCATGTTAGAACCCATATTGGATTCCACAAAATTCTTACTTCATTTTCTTTCTAAATCATGATTTTTTATGTTTCTTTGTTCTCATTGGTAAGTGGTAATTGTAAAAGTCAGCCATATTATTCCTCTAAACTATTCAAACTATTCCACCTATAATTTTTTAATAATGTGTATATTCAATGCTATATAAGCATGTGGTCCCAAGGCATGAAAATATTTTCATTTAAAAGTACCTTGTAAAGTATGCTGAAATACTAATCACGAGTTTAAATTAAAGGAAGAGAATTCTAAACATAATGCCATAATTTTATTTGTGTTTTTTTTAATTTATTAAATAAGATATAATTTAGCTTACCTAATGTTGAAAGAACATGTTATCATATAGATTCATCCCAATGAAATATTGATTTTATGCCAAAATTATATATTTTTTGGTCCATGCATCACAAAATCTTGGTGACATTTTTTCCTTGATATATTTCCTTCAATGTAGCCATGGATTTCCATAAAAATTTTAATGTTTATAATTTTTTACATATCTTTGCAAGAATATCTTCATGTTGTTTTTATACTTGTTAGAAGCATAATTTAGCTAGCTACTTTATACATGCTATATATGCAAACTATATCATTATTTACACTTCTATGGTATTTAGTACAATTTTCCTCATTTTGGTATGTTGTTAGTGTGTACATTAAAGATCATGGATTGAAAAGGTCAATATATATAAATTAATTGTGTTACAAGAAGGTATATCTCTATTCTTTCAAGAATGAAAGAATAGTTGACCTATTATAAGGCATATTCAAGGTGTAAATATTAACTAAATCATCCACCATAAAGTGTTATATTTCATTTATTTGAATCTTTGACCTATTCTTATCTATTCCCTTAAGACTATTTTCCACTCATAACCAATGCAATGGTATTATGGATTTCCAAAAACCTAGAAATAGGACATATAAGGCTTAAACTAAATTTAATAAAACATATTTGTATCCATAATTACAATTTTATTAACTTTTGTAGCTAGTAATGGATCACTTACTCTAACTACTATTATTTTTATCCAAGATGTATTCCCCATGATTTTAAATCTAATATAATCTATAAAATTATGAGTTGATTTTGATAAGTGGTTTAGAGGCTACCTCAATGTGACCTACACCTAATGTTACCAATGATCTACATCCATGGGGCTAAATTCTAATTTCATAATATACATACAAGGTTGTAATTTATGAAAAGGATTGGTCTTTGATGTAATTTTATAAGATAGTGTTTCACATTATTTAAGGGATTAGATTATGTAGATCATGTTTTTAAAGGTTAAGAACATAATTTTTAAAATAGGTGATGGCTATCCTAGAAATGATATAATATGAATAAATATCTCCATGTTATATTAAAATGATTCAATTTTCTTTTTTAGAGTAACTACTACTTCACTCTTTCCACAACTATAATCTTCAAATAATAAGGCCTTGAGTAATAAATGACAACATTATCATACATTGCAACCTATATTTTATCGGTCTCTTCTTGTTGTGTGTAAGTTGTTGAACTTTGAAGATAGGCCTCTAAAGAATATTTTATTATAGACATATAATTTCTTTCTAACTTGTATGTATGTGCAAGTTTAGTTCCAATCATGGTTTTTGTGTGGTATTTTCTTCTTTACTTTGTTTGAATTTGTTGTAAAATGGCATAAAAATTGGTGTGATTAGTAAGAGGATAAAAATAATTTATTTAATTTTCTCTCTTTGTAGTGTAAGAGTGGTCTCTAAGTCCTGCCATGATCTTATGATGATCTAGCAGTGACAATAATGTCATATTTTATGCAAGCTAAACCTAACAAGTCATTAGAGGTCATAATACTATGTTCATCATTAGGCATGTGTAATAATTTTTATGTGTATTCAATTAAAGAGATACAAGATCTATATATGTTTTGGTGCTTGTGGAAGAGTATGGTTTATCTACTTGTAGGAGGTATTTTAGCATTTTTTGCAACCAATGGTAACATGGGTTGAGTAATTTTTTGAGATTCGTGTATATTGTTGTTAATGTCATGGTTTTTATTTTCCATTTATTTTAAATTATCTTAGGGAATATTCTAGGAAACACCATCTTATATTTTTAGAATCTAAATAAGACAAAGAGATTACCCAATATCATCTATTGACCCTTATCTAACCATATTTTGTTGATGAGGTATAGCCTTGTCCTTTTGATGGCATGTTTCCTTGGCTATGAGGATATGGTATCCTCTCAAAATATGGATCCACAAGTTTGAGATAAAATAAATTGTATCACTACTAGGGAGATTTTATGAGTTCAAAGTGTATCAAGGACTCTATTGGAGAAGTTAACTCAAATATTTACTTTTCCCTTGTAGATCAATTTTACTTCAAGGCTTTCCTCATCATCAATGCAGTGACTCTAATATCCTCAAATGAAGTTTATGCTACTATATATTAGGCCTAATTTTTTCACTATAACTATACTATATAGTGGTGCAACAAGTTATTTAAGGTACATGAATAATCTTTGCTTCTTCTAGTGACATGCAAAGTCATGTTATGAAATTGTGAAGGATGGATTTGTGGCATGAGTACTACCATATGATTGTCCACTAGTAGAAAAAAAACAATAAATGACTAAGAAAACTACTAAAAATTGGTCACATGACCATTAGCTTGGTCACGTGACCATTAATAGTTTATTGTCAGTCATTTATAACACGACCAAATTCATGACAAACATTTTTAGTCATTTATTGGTTATTTTGATTGATCAATTTGGTAGTATATTTAGTCATTAATTTAGTCATTAGTTGTTATTAAATATTAATTTATTTAGTCATGGTAATCATTTATTTAGTCATGGTAGTAGTTTATTTATTCATAGTACTCATTTATTTAGTCATGGTAGTCATTTATTTAGTCATTGTAGTGATTTATTTTAATCATTATAGTCATATATTTAATCATTGTAGTCATTTATTTGGTCATAGTAGTCATTTATTTTAGTCATGTCAGTCATATATTTAGTCATTTTAGTCATTTATTTGGTCATGGTAGTCATTTATTTTAGTCATGGTAGTCATTTATTTTAGTCATGGTAGTCATTTATTTAGATGTGGTTTAGTCATCTATTTGGGTGAATTGATGATTCAAGTTACAAATAAAATCTAACTTAATTAATCCTCACAAATTTATGCATATAAACTTCAAGTATCATAGATATTCAATTATTTTATATTCGATTAACATGAAAGAAAAAAGAATATACAAGCAGCAAACAACTGCATAACTAAAGGGAATACAAACAACATACAACTGTATAAACAACGATCCACGAAATCCACCTATACTCTATTGTACAAAACATAATAGAGCATAGAGAACAAGACTTGAAAACAAGGAAACAACCGAAAACCATAAACCTCCTACAATAGAACTCAATCTCTGATAATGAGCACATTCAGGTAAAAACCATAAATTGCATCTCCATGGTATCCTCATAGTGAATGAATTCATCTTTTTTCCTATCCATTAAATCTTAGAAAGCTCTCCTAGACGTCGACTGAAGCTCTAGGTAGCATTATGTTTCCAAATCAATCACACAACATATGACTATATCTAAGTTATCATAGGCCTGTAGTGCTAAACCCTTGTTACCAATTGCTACAACACCACCACTAGAAATATCAAAACTTGAATAAGTTGTAGGATATTCATAAGGAAAAGGGTTTCTCTTTTTTTTTTAAATGCTAAGTGAAAAATTTAATAAAAGAAATATTTTGAAACCTATATGTCACCTATAGGGTACTAATATTCATTGAATATGGATACTCCATGAGAATTACCTTATTAATGAAAACCATGGCCATTGAAGCAAGCCCATAAGACATGGTCGCTACCAAACTGTTAATTCATCCATGTTAATATATTGATAATAAAAATTGAATAAGTTTACTATGTGCATTACATTCCATCAAAGGATAAAAAATAAATAAAAAATAGTATTTAATTTCTCCTTATCACAAAATTGAAAGAACTACAAAATGCACCATGAAGACTAACTTGGAGAGAATATATGGCAGAAAATAATATATGAGATGAGCCTGAGATAGGTTCCAAAAATCTTTGATGATATTTATGTAAGAAACCCCTAAAATAAGATCTTATCAAATACCAAACAAATATTGGTGTAAATTCAAAGGTGAATTCTGATGAAATAAAGACCACTCAATGCGAACATCAGACAAAAAATTCTAATCTTGCTAGTACAATCCAGCACTTGTTTGGTGAGTTACTGAACAAAATAAACTCAAAAAGAAGCAAAATGTTTAGTTGTTGGTTGGTGTTGACCTTATAGTCATTTTTGTTTAATTTAATTTATTAAATCATCATTTTTGGAAAAGTTTATTAGGATGCAATGATATTTGGCAATGTCCAATTTTATGAGAGAATATATCGAACATGGTGACTAATCATAAACTATAAGGTTAAAATTCTCATATTTTTTAAACAAGCCAATTTGTGCTAGTCATTCAAGCCATTAGCTTTGTGCACAAAATCACACATCTTTTCTTGATAATTCAGGCTAAAAGAAATTATATGTACATTGAAAAGCAAATACGACCAAGACATTCCCTTTTACAAAATAAAACACAAATAATTATAGTATACATACCTTGCCTGTTTTAATATCCACCACAGTAGAAACATGAAGTCTAGGTCGAGCGATTGCAATCAGATAATCACACTCCTACAAAAGGAAATAATAATATCAAAATGGATCCCAAACATTACACTTATAAATGAGAGATTTACTTTATGTTCTTAATTTCAATTACATCTCATCTTTTAAGTGTATTATACCCTTATTTCTTAGAATAATAAAAAGCTAAAATTCATTTGGATTCTAAAAACAATGGCAATACAAACTCATTTTAAGAATTTGGAAGTAGAGTACAAAAAAATCTAGAAATTCAAATAAATTGCAGCCACAAACATGGGAAACACAATACATAGCAAGTGTAATGCCCAGTCACGTGAACCCCAAAGGACAACAAGAGACTAACAAAAAAAGCACAATAATTTTTTTTTTTTACCCAAAGTGAGATATGTCAAAGAATGGATATGAACAACCATCACATACATTGTAGTGAAACATATACATCATAAAACACATCCTCCAGGGTACACGTGACAACATTACAAATGTAACCCATGCCACGACAATGTTTAACTAACTAAAAGGATCCCACTTAACCATTATTTGGCATTACTAACGACGTTCAAACATCCACATCAATATAAGTAAAACCATCTATCACATCTATTAACATATTGATAAATATTTCCACAGATACAACATTGTTAATAATTTCATAGTGGGAAACGAAAAATCATAATAGTACCAAGTATCAATATACATTTCAAACATAACAAGTATCCATCACAGATCATAAATTAAGGTCAAAGGCTACATTTGTTACAATGATAATAATAAAAGTTACATTGTGCAAGAGTGAACGTAATACAGAAGTGTTCCCCAACATGAATGGGAACAATACAATAAGATAGAATGATACAACTGGAAAGGTGAATACAAAGTAACAAGACTGGCTTTGACTTGGGTACAATCTTGGAGACGCTGCAAGTGGAAAAATTAGCATATCTTGAACCTCAGCTGGGGACCCAATGGGGTGCATAGCACGTTCCACCCGACCACGTGGACCCAAAAGTGCACCCCCCGTGTTGGGAGTTGACAAGAAATGTCCCCATTCCTCAATCAAAATAGCCAAACGAACCAAAAGCAAACAAAACTCCACAAAAAGGATAACAACGACATAAGATAACAACCCATAATCAATTCCATCACATAGCCACAACAAAATAATGAAAATTCCAACAAAACCAAATATCAATATTATAGATCAACACTAAGTAATCATAAGAGTTGCCAACAATAATAGGATCCAAAGCCTTCAAATGATATCGCAATATCAACCAACAATAAATATCAAGGGAACCTTTCATTATCATTGATCAACTTGCCATGAGGCATGTGTGCAACACTAAAAGATAGAACTTGGAGGCTTCAACAACAAACACCAAGAATCCATCTTCCTCCACAACATCAACAATTCAATTAACACTCCCAGAGGAAAACAAACAAGGGAGAATAAATGGGTACTATAGGAGAGTGTCATCACATGGAATTACATGGATTTTCTAGGAAACCTATAACAAGGTACCTCCTCCATCGATGGTTATCTAGGTTGCCTATCTCAAGGCGAATGCTCCATAGGGTGACTCATGTGGGACCACTTACCTTTCGTGAGGACAAGATAGTGATCTTACCAACTAGGTCTTCCTATCCCATCCTTAGCATGTGAAAGCACTAACAATATGGGTGAGTCTCATAAGTAATCTTGTTTAGTGTTTAACTACCCAAACCCACTAATTAATTTTATTAGGTTATCACTTATTAAACAACTCTTCCATGGGTTACCCTAATAGCCCCTTTGTGTGTCAGCCCCCATGAAGAGCCACTCTCCCTACGACACCAAAAAAAAACTAAATACAAGCAAGGGGTGTACCTCAACTCACATAAAAATTCAAGTTTACATATTTCACAACATACGAGGCAAGGACCATCTTGCAAGCCCATTCCATATCACTGAAATCAAGAAAAAAGGAGGTACCACCTATAACGCCCCGCCTTGGTTACCGTTAAAACAAAGTGTAAAAAATAAAAATTAATTGAACAATTTTTTTTAAAAGACATTTAATTACACAACTTCCATAAGGTTTCCAAGATGATGTTACTTAATCCTAATAAATAAACTCAACACATTATCATAATCAAAGTACAAATTTAATGCCATGAATGTTCCAATTTACAAAACTTAATACAATCAAATATCTACATATCAAGATTACAATAAGTGAGATTTCACTGAATCTCAATACATCAAAATGATGGTACAATAGAAATGCTCTTATACAAGAGGTAAATTTGCAAAGGGGTTACCTTAGAATAGTGATTTACACTTTCTAAGAGGAAGGAAATTTCAGATTTTTTCCATTCCTCAAATCAAATGGGTTCGGCCGAACCCAATGGTTTGATCGAACCATTTCATTGGTTCGATCGAACCATTGGGTTTGGCCAAACCCATGGTTCGGCCGAACCAATGAATGCCCAAATTAAAAATTAATATTCAAGTGGGTTCGGTCGAACCTGGGTTTGACCGAACCCCTACAATATGAAAAAAACAAAAAAAAATGTTTCATTTTCACACTTTTACTGTGTTCTTTTACCAGTCACTGTCTCCTTGGTGCGTGTGGTGAATACAGTCTGTGACGGAAACCAAACAAGGTTTCTCTCACCGGCGAAAGCAAATTTCCGTTCCTCTCTTCAAAGTTTATCATTCCAGTTTGCATATTGACCACTATTGAGCACGAGGTATTTAAAATTCATTTTTTTTAGAGTTCAAAATGTATGTATTTGTTTAATTTCGAAACCCTAAATGCAATTTTTTTTAAATTTGTTGAATTCAAATTGCACTTGTTTGAAAGTTTTTAAAACATTTTCAATATAGTATTTTGCTTCCCTATTTTGCATATATTTTGATCTTGTTAAACACCTTTCAAGAGAAAAATGAATATCAAAACTATCAACTATCTATTAGGGGATGAGAGGTCTATAATTCAAAACTACACCCATTGAACTTGCATTTATATTTGGCAAGTATTTTAACTTGTTCAATTTTTTTAAATCAATCCAAGGGTTTGAGTAAGGAAAAATGAGTTTCCTCCCAAATTTAGTGCAAAAAAACATTATAATGGCTCTCAACATAGTCTAAAAAATGGAGATAAATAAATTCCTAAAGACTAGAAGTGTAGGGATCAAGGTCACAAAATAATTTTAAAACTGCAAATTTAGGGTCAAACTTGTAGATGAAAATATAAATTTCATACATGTAGGAGTGAACCATGAAAGTCATTGCTTGGTTTGTTAAGGTGTCATAATATTAAATCTTATAAAAAATCAAGAATCATATCATTGATTATGTACATTACAATAAAATATCTCCATATAACAAATGAAGCTAAAAACCCTAACCTTCTTTGTCAAATTCTATAGTGTGCTTGCTACATGAGTAATTTTTTTTATGAAAACCATGTTTAGGAATGAAAATATCCAATCCCTTATGCTTCTAAACTAAAGTTTGCAATGCTTATGGTTCTTTTGGCCTTATAGATTCTTGAATCATTTTATAATATAAAACCTACATATAACCTACTTTGGCTCTAATAATTGTAAACCCTTTAGGAATTCTAAATTGTTGCATCTTGTCTTGATTTTCCCACCATTGTTATTCCTTTTGAAATTTTACAAATTAGGCAAAGAATCCTTGCACTTATATAGAGGATCCTTAGGTATGTTCTTAAAATTATTTAAGGTTAAATGACTTAATCTAAAATAAAGTCATATATGGATCTCTTGCAATTGTAACCTCTTTACTAGTGTTCAAACATATTTGATACCTTGATGGCATGACATAGATGATTTTGCTTGATATTGCTTTATCCATGGATACCCAAGTAAAATATGAGATACATCTAAAGAAGAAATAATATGACATAGAATAAGAACTTCCCTCATCTTTTAGACCAAAAAATTAAGGTAAAATAATGTATCCTATAGTTTCAATCAACATATCATTAGTCAATTTTAAATAAACCCTCAAATATGCATATGCTTTGTTGATGATGATAAAACAAAAATTATTCAATGCATACATTTTATTGGTGAGTAAGATCAATAAACACACCCTTACATGGTTCATGATCCACACAAAACCAAAGGACCATTATAATTATTTGGTAATATCTCACAATGTGAAAAAGGTGTCAAAAAAATTAGCATACCTAAATCGTAAATTGACTTGTCATAAAGTGGGTGGGTAGCTTAGTGGTGGAGATTTGCATCCTAACTAGTTCATGGAAATTTCAACATGGTATTAGAGCCAAGCTAGGTGCATTTGACACCTATGTTGTGGCTCAAGGGAGTGTGTTGGAGAAATGATACACACCTAAGCCATAAAAAGACTCATCACAATGTGAGCCATTAGCTCAATAGTAGAGCATCCTAACACCAAATGGGAGGTCCTAAGTTTGAATACTGGTTAGTCCATAGAAATTTCTATAAAAGTCAATCACTAGTACATAAGAAGAAGAATAAGTACCCTTATAATTTTTATTAATACCAACAAATCATTCCTCACATACATAGGTGAATCAATGATTTCAAGCTCAACATGTATATTCACCTAAATCTCATGACCCTCATATAAAACCATTTTATTAGATTTATTTAGTGTAAAATATTTAAATTTTCATTAGGAGGAACAATTGAAGGATTGACCCCAATATTAACCCCCTCAACCTAATTTTTTTTTTTATCAATCAAATCCTTAATCAATTATTCCTTAATCCCATAAAATGTTGAGTATAATTACAATTAACTCTACAATTTAATAACAAAATTCCTTCTCATTATATCTTTTGGGAATAAATTTAGATTTATCTAATGGCCTAATAGGAGGAAGTGTAATCATGCAAGCACTAAGTAAATTTTGAAGCACATTTTACAAAGGAAAAAGTTGGAGGCTTTAGAGTCATAATTATATTAGAAACATTTATAATGTATAGTTTGTACAATGGTTATTTCCTTATTTTTTACTATCCTTTTGGAAATAATTTTTCTTTTCAAATTTACAAGGGTAGGATGATATAGATGAAGCATTAGAAGATCCATAATTAAAGTGTGGTAGCCTCTAACAACTTTAGTTCTTAACATTCATCTCACTTGCACATGCAAATGTTATGTATATACTTTGTAGATCCTTGTTTACAGTCAAAAAATCTAAAATAATAAACTTCAATCCAACATTCCCAATATTTGCATTGACCAATTTCAATATTAAAAAATAGACCCAAATGGAAGATAATACTATTAAATTTCATGGGAATAACTTAGCCAATAACTTATCATCATACACAAAATCCAAATATGTAGCACTAAAGAACCTTGAATGTGTCATGAGATCTCCTTTAACATTGTGCATCTCAAATCTAGGATCCAAAAATCCAACAAAAAATGGATATGTAAAATTTTCAATAGAAATTGAATTGTGTTTTATTTTTATATGTATGTCTTTTTTGTTTCCATTAGGTAAAGAATCAACATTACTTTTCATCTCAACAAACCTTTAAACATTAATATCAAGGAAGGTGGGTAGGGCACACTAGGATTAAGGACATGAATGAAAATTGTAAGATGAGAAACTAAGGGTGGTGTATAAATTTAATAAGTGACATAATAAATGAGTGTGGGTGACAAGACATAGAATATCCACCGCGATTAGAGACATGGGAAGTGTAAACAAAACTAATGAGAACTAATGTGGAGACAAGAGAACTATATGCATCATAATAAGTAAGCATGATATGAGATCTAGGAAAAAGGAGAGGATAAATTTGGGGAGATTTGGTGGAAGGAGAAATAAACTGCATAAGATAGATAGGAGTAAAACAATAAGGAGGAATACATGAAGAAGAAGCTTGGGATGGAGGGAAAATGGCACATCACTCAAAGGGATTTTTGAGCTTATCCTTTTACCTATTTAACTTTAAGTACTTTCTTTCCACATGGCTTATTAATCAACATAGTATATGAAGGAGATCAATCATTATACTAGGATTAATATTACTAGCCAAATTTACAAGATCCAAAGAAAGGTTGTGT
>VDFB02018570.1:0-75716 GCA_007258455.2 Sequoia sempervirens | reverse complement strand
TTATATTTTTGAATAAAGTGAATTTCTATGAAGCCTTTGGGACGCCACCTTGTGAAGTTGAATGGTTTTTGGAAATTGAAGGGTCTCCTGTGTCTCTTGGTCTGCTTCTCAGGCATTTGATGAGTTTGTGAGCTCTTATTTATTGAAGGCTTTTGCTCCAGCATTTCATCCATGAAAATTATGCTAAAGTAATGCTGTCGAAATGACAATTGACATATTGCTTCGAGGAAGTCTACCTCCTAGCTCTCATCCAATTTCGTGTTTGCAATATAACACCTAGTTGGCTACATTGCTGCTTCTCAACTTCAGACTAGCAGATTGAGCATCAAAGATTGAAGAATTTTGGAGATTTTGGTAATTCTGGTTTGCTGTTTCATCAACTGCTGAAAGTGATTTTTATTCATGGCTTATTTTCCAGCTTGAATTTCGTTCTGGGTATTTAACCAATCTGTTTGCTGACCTTGGGCGACCATTCTTGCAAGTTTTGAGATTTTAATTTGAAGTGTCTGATTTTTAAATAAAATCGCCCCTCCCAAGAGGGCCGTACCATCTCATATGCATTGGGAATTGTGCAAGTTAAAAAATAAGTTGAAGTTGCTGCTGTTTGGTGCTTGGTTTTTGGGCGCCTACCTCTTGAGAAACATTTGCAAAAGATTTCAGTCAATTCGGAGGTGAAACGAGTGAGTTATGAATATTTTACTGTTTCACAGTCTGCTGTTATAATTTCCAGAATTCTGATTTTTATATCAGACTGTTGCAATTTCCAGTTTTTTGGCTTATACTTCAGTATTTGAGTGTTATATCATTGTAGAAGTTCATACTTGTATCTAAGGTTCATTCCTTATCAATTGTACTTAGTAATTTGCAGAGTTTTATTTGTAAGGTTGAGATTAAGCATTACTAATCCAACCATTCTTTCATTTCTGCAATTTACTTTCTGTTTATCATTAAATTACCCCTGGATGGTTTACCGCCAGTGTGGAAAATCTATTTGTAACACTCTTATACCCACTTCATAGTGGTGAATCCCCACAGCATTGTGGATGCCCGCCGCAGCGGATGAATTGCTTTCTATTGTAATCTTTTTCCCCCACTGTTTGGTGGTAGTGTGGAATTGTTTCTCATGGCTGGTTATCCGCCTAACAGTTTATAATTTCAATTTCTTAGACTCCGTCATATGTTAGCACCTCGCCCTCAGTGGGATCTTGAGTGCACATTCTTGACGTTGAGTAGTTCTTCCATTCAAATTCAGTTTCTTCAATTCAAGTTCAGTGTCTTCCATTCTAGATCAGATTTTTAGTTTGAAGCTAACGCTAATCCAATCATCTATTGCTGGTTATTTTGAGTTACTTCTTCGAAAAAATTGGTTAGCTTATTTCAAACCTCCTTCAATAAGAGGCACCAACCTCTCCAATATGAGGCACCGACCTCTTGATAGATGAAGTATTTGTTCTCCTTAATAATCCTCCTTCAAAAATCTTCCTTATAATGATCTTCAATTAATTTGTCTTCTGAAATCTGCTGGTGTATAAACGATTTATCAACTTATTCTTCACACACCCTCTTCTCCACAATCCTCAAACTTTATTTATATCTTCACAAAAGGAGGCAACTTCATGAAAATGGATGAATTGCTTCAAAAATGAGATGACTCTTCATTATATACCTCTTCAATGTGTCTATTCGTCTCCAAAATTGGGTGCACCATTTAGGGGTCAGCCCCTATAAAGAATTAATTTACTTTATGTTTAAACAACACCAAAGTGGGCGCCACATTAGGAGGGTTGGTTCATGCAAGTAATATAAATTTATTTAGATTTATTTTCCCAAAAAAACGGGTGCCACTATGGGGAGGGGGTTGGCCCAAATTAAAGATAATTTAATTTAATTTTTTAACTTCACAAGGAGGGTGCTAAGCATGATGAAGTCGGCCAGCAAAGATATTATTTTATTGCTGCATTGTAAGGATAGGAACTGCCCTTGTAATTTCTCAGTGATATGTCTTAACTTGCCATCAATTTTATCATCAATCTCCCATACGCCTTTGACATCAATGACAATAATAATATAATTCTAAGTTTCTAACATCTCTGCCACTCTTATAGAATTCCTAGGGCTTTCCCTCCCCATTGTATTTCTCCAAGATGTTGTTCAATTATATCTCTTTCTCTTTCCATCTTTGATCTTCCTCTATCTTACCTTCCTTGCCAGTATCTCCATTTTCTTTTAGCAAATCTTTCATCTTGTTTTAACATTCCAGTAAAGCATATAGTCACTCCAATCATAAGATGATCAAATAAGCATGTGAAAAAGATGTGTTATCTTTTTACTTGCAATTTTTTAATCTTTATCCATTTTCTCACCTTGACTGGGAATGGTTTCCATTGAGTGAACAGTATCAACCAGACTAAACAATATGAGGGCAACGCTACAACTCGGTGGATTCATTACTAGTCCATAACTTCTCACTGTAGGTTTTCTAGGGAGTTATCATAAGAGTGTGATGCATGATCTCATACCATTGCTTCTAGTAAGCTTATATTTGTTTTGCTTAAAATTGTATTTCAGAAGATTCTAAATGAAAAACCCATGTATATTTCACGAGGACAAAGTTTGTTTCCACTAAAAGGTACATAGCATAAAAATCTCTATAAGTAAGGTCCTTAAATGCAAATTCTTTGTATCACAAATGTGATATTTTATACAAACAAATGAAAAAGAACACCACATTAATAAATAAAAAATTAACACTTGTGATTGCAAACATGAGAAATGTTGAAAATGTTACCACTGCTTTGAACCTCCAACAAATACAGCTGTGCTAAGTGCCATGCATCGTTGGCCTGCAGCACCAAAGCCAGCACTGACAAGTGCATTCAATGTAGCATCTATATTTGCATCAGGCATGATGATTGCATGATTCTTTGCACCCATGTTGGACTAATACATAAGAAACGACCATTTAATTAACACCAGGTAACAAATCACACAGTATTCTGGACCAGAAAACTGACTGCTTTTAAAGTACCATCCTATTGCATTTTGTACGCAGCCAATGCTACCTCAGACTTTGATAGAAAAATGAGGAATTACCTGGACACGTTTTCCTTTAGCTGATGCCCTGGCATATATGTGCATGCCAGCCTTCACAAAATAATTGACCAAGTCAGAATGATAACAGCTAAATTTTAGTGAAATTTATACCAAATGAGATGAAAAAGGGCAAGTTAAGGAAACCACCTTCATCCATGCAACTACTTTTTATTCATGCAGAGGATACAATAAGCAATCACAATGAAATGCTAATAATGGGCAAGTTTTTTGAGTATGGGTTCCAAGGTTTATGCATTAGCTTTATAGTGCAAACATGGTTAACAACTTATCATAAATGAAAGCCCAAAGGAAATAGTATACACCATCACCAAGTGAAATGAATCATGTTGGGTGGTGCTATTCAAAACAAGAAATATTATAGTTTTGCCCAAAGCCAAGGAAAAATGGCCAATTATACAGTCAAACACACCATGTAGAATATCAAAATAAAACACAAAATGCTGACATGCTGTAAATGAAATATTACCACATTGGAACCAACAAAAGAGACTGCTTTGATGTTTGGATCATCACAAATTTGGTTGACAATATCCTGCAAGAATTGATGAGTTATATCAATCAGTGCTATGGATACACTAACAAACACGTCTAACTTGCCAAACAAAATTATATGGATATTAAAGGAAAAAAAGATGCGCCATTGGCAAGCAAGGATTTAGTTGGAATTTCATTATTTTAATATTTATGTACACAAGATATTAAAAATAAGACAATTATAGAAATTGAACTTAGACAACTAAAATGCACTAATTAATAATTTATCTTGAGAAAATGCAATTAAAATATACCCATACTTGTAACTTGTCATGCCCCCACAATAAAAAGAGATTGCAGCCTTGTCAAGATCACAGCCTTAATGAATTAAATATTAAATAGCGATCCTAGTAAAGAGATCAATTATTGGTTAAAAGGATATTATTAACAGCGATTCCAAAAAGGCATTTAATTAAATAAAATTAAGAGTTTTGGTCAGCATTTGGTTACGATGAGGTGTGACTCTTGTAAGGGCAGCGATTATGATGAACAGGTATGACTCCCTCTAATATAAAGATATAAAGGGGAGGACATTCATTGGGGAGTGGCATCAAGTAAAGAGAATTGGAAAAAGGAAAATAAGAAATTGAGACATAAGATATCTGTCGGAAATAAATATTGTTTTCAACAAGAATATTATTGGGAAGTAAGTTTGAGAATATAAAATGGGAATATATATATATATATATATATATATTTATTGCATAATGATATTTTATTACCAATTAATATAGTAGATTCCTTTAGCAATCTATTTTGAATTTATAGAAGTGTTTTGCAAATAGAGAGGCTGATCAACCTTCGGAGTTCACGAGAGGTGAAGTATCGACCTTCATCAAGCACGCCACCCCAAGATGAAACGCTCGTGGACTGAGAGGCGTATGAGTGATCCTAGGTTTGTTGAGGAAGACAATCTTCATGCATTTTATCAAGCACGCCACCCCGAGATGGATGGAATGGTGCTCCTGCAATGCTCATGGGCTGGGAGACGAATTAGTGCTCTTGGGCTTGATCAAGGAGGATGGAGCGCCTCCAAGGTGGACTGAGGGATGGAGTGGTCCTAAGATCTTGCCATGTTTGTGGGCCGGGAGGCGGATGAGTGCTCCTGAGCTTGAGGGTCTTCTCAAGTATGCCACCCCGAGATGGATAGAAGAGGATCCATCCATGCTCTCGCAATACAAGGACAACCATCCTTGAGATTGCGGTTTGCAAACATTTCAAGTGAATTCCTAATATGATTGGATATAGGAATATGCCTTGGAATAATCATTAATGATGTTCAGATATTTTGATTCAAATGTTAATGATGCTATGAACTATAGATCTAACTATTATGATGTTCTAGCTATGATGTATTGCTCTCAATATTATAATATTTTATGTATTAATTTGAATATTACCATAAAGTCGATACTTGTTATTAGTTATTACTAATATCAGTTTTAGTGATTACTATTGTTTTACAGGCCTAAAACCCGGAATTTACCAAAAAGGGACATTACATAACTAAGCTGATCAATTCTACCAAATTAAACTAAATCCTAGATACAAAATTGCAAATAATCCTTTTAGATATATAGTTAAAAATAATGATTTTACACTTACATGTGTTCCATGAATAATGTTGAGAACACCAGGTGGCAGACCAGCCTCCATTGCTAACTCAGCTAGAAGCATTGCAGCTCCTGCAGCAAAACCAGAAGCACCATAGATAATACAGATCTAACATACAAACTAACTGACAAAAAATAAATTTGCTCATTATTTTGCAAATGCACATTTCATTTTGTACATCAAATATTTTGTAGTAACCATGATTTCTTCTTCAGCTTTAATAAATCCAATTAAAATATAAAAGCAATCAAGCTGTAATTGTAATTATCCAATTTAGCCATTCTTTTTGTAGAGGTGGTCCTCTAAAACATCATTGCAATCCTTAAGCTCCTATACTTCGTATTTTTTTTCTTTTTTCGTAAATGATAAATATATTAAAAATTGAAGGATAATGATTACAGCTTGTCTGGTGAAGAAAGAGGGAAGCTTGCTGCCACAGGCATGATTCTACGGTCCAGTAGTCATTACATTGGCCATTGCCCAGAAGAACTAAGATCCAAAGCATCTTACCTTCAAACCACAATAGACTAACAGCCTGAGGCTACAGAAGTAAAGCAGAACACCAGCTGAAAGAATAATATTCAAATTAGTGCAAGCATATTTCTAATTAAATCAAAATCTAACAACATCAAGAAACTGGGCATCAAGAGGGTGGCCAATCAGTCAAACCACAGGAGTGACATCATTTTTTATCCCAATATGAGCACTGTTGTGAACAGACTTAGAGCCCCCACTAGCAGAGGTAGGAGCAAACATTTGATTAGTTGGATGTTTTCAACTAAGGAAAGATGTCAAAGATCATTTAAAGTACCGACCTTGACAGGAGCCTTGGGATATAAAGGAAGTCCACTGACTTGGAAGGCTTGCAAATTCTCATGTGTAGAATACAACTGATGGGAAGAGGCAAAGGGGGGGAAATGTATCTGTCTAGTATTCAGGTTGAGGAGCTGACTGGATTGCTGAGGTGTGTATTCAGCATATTTAGGGCCTAAATGTCATCACCTTCCACAATGACAACATCTTTTCCTTACCAGGTTGATCCAACATGACAGCTCTGTTCTCACAGTTAATCAAAAAAGCAGTGTTCTTACTCTTGATTTTCTCCTAGTGCAGAATTTCTTTGTTTTTAGCAATGTATCAGATTCTAATTCAGGTTCAGGTTTGATTTGCGGATTCGGAAAAAAAAAGGCAGTAGGGTTCATTTTGGGTTTGTCAACACAAAAAACATATACCATTTCCCATTATGTCCTCAAAGCATCTATATTTACTAGTAAACCATAAAAAGCATTTCCTTGATAAATAAATAAATGCTCATCATCAAATTTAACAAGTCCTAGAAAAAAACCTTTATTAAATTTCTATCGATTTAGATTTTCAATCTTCACCAATTTTTATTGTTGATTCTTATATTTCATCCAAACAAATGTTGAAACATATTCCATCCAAACAAATATTGAAATAAAAAATGTGGATGATGGCACACAGCAGAAAATATGTGAACGACAGCTTGTAGAGTTAGGGATCCTGTTTTTATCAATGGTTAGAGATCCCATTTCTATCAATCATAGTCAAAGTTAAATGCAAAAAATAATCAAAAGCAGCCAAAAAAAAAAACTTAAAAGCTGGCCAAAACTAGGTGAGTTTGTTTCTGGTTCATCCCAATTCAGCCAGGTTCACTTTGGGTTCACCCAGGTTCATCCAAAATGAACCCACAATGCAGTTTCACCCTGTGTAATTCTACGGCTGAATCAACCCAGATCCCAAACTAGGTTCGAACTGGACCCAGCTCTGGGGCTTCTGCTGGAAGAACCAGCTACATTGATTTTTGGTTAAAGATTAAAACATCTGCATAAGGAGCTTGATCCTTTCATAGCCCGAGCAAGAAGTTTCTAACTCTCTAACTGCTCATTATCTTAAATGCTGAATGTGGGTACAAATTGTGTAGAGATTATATGATGTTTTTCTCACACTTGGTCCTTAACTTAAGGATCTTATGCTACAATTTCCAGACCATAAATAATCCTTGTTGATTGAAGTCTTGAGAAGGGTGAGCTCAGATCAGAAACAAGGGCAGATTTGAGAAATGGACTGCATCAATGAAGATTCACACCATGCATCTATGTGAAATAACCATCGAATGCCAAAGTATTAATGGCATTGAAATTACTACTGGCATTCCAATCCATAGCTATTTTGCTACTATTTGTACCCTAATTGAGTTGATGAAAGTACGATGACTGTTAGCAAGAAAACTGGGGAAACATAGACCGAAGTTCTAAAGCCCCAATTACTTTTTGTGTGTTGTAGTTTATACCCCAGACTTAGTTATATAAAGATAAACACCAATGGATTCGGACAAAGGATGCACTAATTAATTATATATCTACAGAATAACAGTGAACATCAAATACATAGAATTCCAATAATCATTATATTAATCATATCCAAAAGAGTACAATATATATCTTCCCCTATACTCTGCCTATCTCCTTTCTTTCTTACATGCAATCCTTATACATAATACAATTCCACAGATATTCTACAATTTTGCTCATCATGTATAGATATTTGATGAACAGACAAATAGGGGCTGTCAATTGGAGTCTTGACAACTTAATTATTTGTTTAGTAAGGTTTTTGTTCGCACAAGTAGAGTTTGTGTACAACAATTCAATAAATAGATATACAGGCAAGACCCCATTCCAGTTGGTGTATGGAACTTTTCCAAGAGGTTTCATGGATCTGTTGGGGGTAGAAAGTGACAAGAACACCAATGCAAATGCTGAAGACTTCACAATACAATTGTGGAAGTACATCTGCAAATCAAGAAGCGATTAGAAGCCAAAAGTACCAAATATAAGGCACATGCTAATGAGCACGAGAGAGAAAAGACTACTCAAAAGGTGAGTTAGTCACAGTGCATTTGAGAAAATAGCAGTTCCAAAAGGAGCTTATGATAAGTTGAAACTAAGAACAATTGGTCCAGGTCACGTCTTATGTAGATTTGCAAAAAATGCATATAAGATCAAGCTGCAAAAGGATTGGAGATATCACTTATCTTTAATGTCTCTGATTTGTACTCCTATCATACACCTAATCCTGATGATTTCACATAGCCACAAGAACTGCCAAATTGGAGAAAAAAAATGAAGCCATGAGAGAAGATTGCACAGATTTTGGATTCTTGCATTGGCAAGAAAACTCAACAAAATGAGCAAAGAAAATCTCATTTGTTAGGAAAGGTAAAGGAACTAAAGAAAACTCGTAGATTTCATAAGCAGAAATAAGCAAATTTGGCCAAATTAGTCTGCTACAGAGTCTTGATTTGAGCATCATGCTCAAATTTCTATTACCTACATTGCTGATGCAAGAGCATCTTAAGGTTCAAGCAATCTTGTATCATCCAATTTCTTTGTATGTTGTTGCTTGCACTCTTTTGTATGTTGTGTTGTTTTGTACTTGTCTTGGGTAGGTGGTGGTCCTGTGCCACCTTGCACGCCTTTGGTTCATGTGCAAGCCAGTGCACCCTACACTTCTTTTGCATGCAATATATTGTTTCATGCACTGAATGCCATGGTTCTTAAGTGCAACCTGTTGGGAGTCTTGCAAAAGTCTCAGATCGCACATGTTTCCCATGCTTTCACAATAGCCTCTACACAACCTTTGCCATCAATGACATTATTGCGCACGTTGTTAGACTTCTTTGGTTGGTGCCTAAGCTTTTGAGTTGACTTCTATCATCTGTGCTGCTCTGTGCCTTGTTCCTTGTCTGCCCATGTGACTTCTTTGCACCAAATTCTCTGAACTACACACTCCAGTTCTGCAATTCTCTGAGGATAACTAATACACATGGCAGTTCATGCTTCATGGTTGATCTGGATTCTCATGCAGACTTCTTACAGGTGGCTGGTTACTTGAAAACTGAAGAGACATTCATAAAGTTCAGTTCATCTCTTCTTGGAACATCAATTATTTGTAGTTCATGGACACTTGGCAGATTTCTTCCTTGATGATCAATTTGCAGCTGCATACCAAACTTCAAGACTTGTGTGTATCTAAGGCGTCTTCCTTTAGAAGAAGGGGATGGCAGTTTGAGTGTAAGAATAGATATATACAGTCTGTGATTGTCGTTGAGCTGGTTCTTGCTGGGGTTAGATTATATCACAAAGAATCTCTACTTAGAATTTCTTGCTGGGGTTAGATTGTATTGCAGAGAATCTCTGCTTAGGATTAGTTATTTCTTTTGCTGGGTTTATCTATCGCCAGTTTCCTATGTGAATAGGGCCAATATGTCTGCAACACTTCCCCAGATTCAATAAATGTTTCATTTTCTTGTATCTTGGTTTTTCTTCCATTGCTTTCATTTTGACTCTATGCATCTGTTGCCAGTTGTTCATTCAACCCATTACTGTGTTGTATCAATACTATTTCTGCTAACATCACAGCATCAAAATAAGAACTATAATTCAATCTGCAGTAACCAAAATAGAAATTAAATAATCAAATGAATTTCAAGTAATGATTCATTTTCTTAAGAGGTCGGTAATCTTTCTCATTTAACACATTATAGTTGGAAATAAGGGATCAACAAGAAATAATTAACAAAAACTACTTACCAGGATCTTTCTCTGAAGGTTTCAAGAGAAATGTATTACCACATGTCACTCCTAGAGGAAACATCTGCACATATGCGGAAAAACTTCAAATATTTTGTAATGCTCTGTATGATGTCCAAAAATTTTGCAGTTGTATTGTTTTTCTTCAATAACATTAAAAACTAATCTGTAACAACAACAAGAAATGCATGTAGATTCCAGCACCATAGCAAATAGATATTGAGTTCCTTGATGCTCTAAATTATTAAATGTTACCATAAATCTTATTGATTCAAACTAGAACATAGGAAAACTAAGCAGATCAGAAAAAAAACTATAATATCTACACCTCCATCATTGAGAATCCAATTACAAGAATGTCTTTAAAAGTTATTGTCGAAAAATTTTCCAATACACTATATAAATTAGGCCCCATATTTAAGGAATTTTGAATACATTACAAGTCACTAATTCACTTGATTATAATTGTTTACAATCAGAAAATCCAAAAAGGGTGAAATTGTTTGACCAAAACACATGTTAGAAAGAGACCAACAACACCTAAACCACAAGTAGAGATAAAGACTAATAGGTTAGAGTCATTGGAAGCCAACTGAAATATTAGGATGTCAATGGAAGCGAACTGAAATATTAGGATGGAGTGCAAGTCAAAATATATTCTAGTATAAATAGCCCACCTTTGTGGACATACTATATGATAGCTAACCCTCTTGGCAAGACCCCATCAAAGCTCAACATGGAAAATGGATTAGGAAAAGGTCCTCTTGCAGCGACTAAGACATTTTAAAAACAATATCTCTAGGTTCAATGGCAGTATCAAATAGCTTAATCTCGCACAAAATGTTCTCAAATGAATTCTGAAGCATCGTTTCTCAAACACACTTGGGCAATAATACTTGTAGATAGAAAACTGTATAGTAAATCTCAAATAAAAACAAGGTCCACAAAACCAGACTTCCAAGCAAGTGTGAGAGGTTGTGATTTCAACTGTTTCCCTATACAAAAGAATTAAAGCTTGCAGGGAGCCTCCTTGTTGAGGAACAAAATTGTACTAATTTAATTAGTATCATTTCACTAATATTGTAGACCTCGCATATTGGAGTTATATGTGATGTGGTCCTAATGGGATGTAATTTGACATGATTTATAGTTAAGACTTGCATTTGATGTGGAAGGTGTTGGTAAACAGATTGGCCCTTATTGAAATACATCATTCATCAACTCCATAGCCTGTTAAAATAAGGTCAATGTTCCTAACAGCAAGGAAAGATCACAATTTCATTTGTGACTTTCCTCTGAATTTTTATCGAGGTACAACTCCCTCAAAGGTTACGACTAACCATTTCAGAGTACACTTTTAACCAGAAAGTGGGAAAGGTGAACTAACACTGATCCATAACTATGAAATCAATGTGATAAACTAAACGAAGCTATTAGCCTCCTAGCACAAATACTAGAACTATAATAGTAGATAAAATAGATTTTCGAAAGAACTGATCTTAATTCCAAACGAGCAAATGTAACATCATGAAGTCATCTTTCACAGAGGATAAAACCCCAAATATTGCTTCAGCCGACAGACTAATTCCATATAAATATCACATTCACAATTCAGAGTTCACAGACAAAGAATAATTTGAAATTAAAAGTTCAGTTCAAAATGTTCTTTATTCCTTCCATTACATGACAGTGCAATTCAGAAAAAGAATTTCGGACCCTCCAAAAGTCTCTCAAACATGAATTTATAAAACCCCAATCTTGAATCTTGGCCGTTAACATAATTGCCATCATACCAAGTGACAATTTTGTAAACCAACCCTCTAATTTAGAGAAACTGATCCACAAAGAACATTTATGACTATTTTTAAATCAGTCATAATTACATTACTTTTCTCAAGTTGATTTTGACAAGCATTCCCACCTATATGCTAGCACCGTGGCTTAATGTACGTGTGGGCGGCATGCAATCCGTAGAATTTGTATTTAATATATATCTCTTCTTGCAATTATGCTCGAGTGAACTATCTCACCAAAGGATACAACTTACAGCTTATTGAACTGAGAATTTAATGCAACTATGTCACATCAACAGCCATCTTCATTAAATTCCAAGGCAATATTACTGTCCTTGCAAATGTTAGTCATTCCCAAGAAAATCTTTGGTATCGATCACCCACAATACCATTCCGCCTCTATAAATTCAAGGAGAATGACCTTCATTTTCACCAATTTAATTTCATTGCTCAAAAATGTTGAGCACTGCGAGTGACGCCTCCTCGAAGAGCAATTTTCTCACAATTGAGGATGTGGAATGCAATCAATTTTGAACGTTGGTGGCAGCCCAGCTGAAAGATGTCTTTCTAATTCACAGCGATGTTAAAGTAGGCGTGGTCAGGAAGATTGTCGGAGAAAATTTTCTGAACCAAGTCCATGTGCACAATTCCGAGCTTCTAAAAAGTTTTGTGTACAATGTGATTCGCACCTCTGGCAAGCAAGATTGAGGAATAAGCGCTGCAAAGGGCCTGGTTAGGCCAAACTACTTGATGAGGGTGAGAGCAGCCATAAGGGGTCTAAGTGCATTTCCAAGGACCAGTTCAGTGGGCGACACCATCTATATTGCAACAGCACTTCAACACGAGCTCACTAAAGAAGCTATAGCTCTCCTCCGTGTTGGACTCGAGAAAAACAAGGGACTGTTTGCCCGTTTTGTAGAGTCTAATGAAAACTTGTTCTTGCCAGCCCAAATTGAGTGACTGCAAGAAGTAGTGGAGGGGATTCGCATCCTTGTTTTCACCCTCTATTTTTAGAAGAATGTACTAGAATTTCCCCTTTTTGAGTGTAAAAGCAATAAATGTAAAGCCATATATATATCTGAATATATAAAGAATTTTGTACTTCAATAATTTGTGTTTATCTCTTCCGCAAATGTATTCTTTCTTTTCCTGCACTTGTTACTGTATCATACTCAACAAATTTATGTTTTTTTAGATGGTTTCCTTCTTAGCATGATTGTTCATACCGTATCATAGTTGAAAAGTACTGTCCAAGGTGATATCTGGCTCTAGAGAAGTTTCAAGTACACCGTTGGAGTCCGCTAAAGTTGTGATAACCTCTGATTTTACCACTTTATTGTTTTCCTTTTTGAATGTCTGCCCAACTTAGCTTCGCTTTCAAGATTACTCATACAAACACTTTTATATCGGTCAATGAGAAGGTTTTTGAAACCTTGTCGGGAACCAACAAAGGTTTCAAAACCTTTTGTAAGTTCCCATAAAAGACAAACTTTTCTTCAGCTTTTTCACCCTTCTTTACATAGATGTGCCATGAGTAGTTATGGAAAACCCATCAGTCCCCGACAATACTCTCATAAATTGATTAGAAAAATGAACTCTTAAGGATTTCCACAAAGATATTGAACCAAGGAGCAATTATGATAACCTCGTCGGAAGCCGATAAGGTTCTCGAAACTTAGGATAGGACCGACAAACTTATACTGGAAATTTTCAGGATAAGTGTGTATGAATTTGGGCATGTGACCAAAACTGAGGTAACAATGGCTTTGACTGGGGACGAAGACTACAAGGATGAAGCAAGGAACCCAGGGATATGTTAACAATCCAGTGTTTAGTCCATTGGGCACAGATTCATGTATGGAAAGAGAGGACCAAAACAAGCCAAAAACAAGACAAACAAGCAAAAACCTAAACTAACAACACACCAGAATTTTGAAATATGTATGGTAGGAGAAATCCTACCTCTCCAAGGAAATTGATTTGTTCATGCAAAATCGTTAACTAGTTGAGGAAAGAATAATCAACACCTGAAAAAGCACAAGTTCTCATGTAACTTTTGAAGAATGGAAGAAAGCAAGCACATCCACAAGGTAATTATCTTGTGTTACACAGGGACGCGTCCCCTGCCCCAAAACCCACTGTCCTCGTCCCCAGTCGTCCCCAGTACGGGGGAACGCAAAGGGGACGTCCCCCAGCCATCCACGAAACAGCCCAACTAGCAGGAAACGGGAGGAAACGTCCCCTGCCCTTTGGGGACGGTCCCCTGTCCCGGTACGGATGGGGGATGTTGGAAACGTCCCTCATGGTACTAGGGACGGCTAGCCGTCCCCCACGGACAGGGAGCTTCCTGGGTTAAAAAAAACATTTAAAAAATTGGTTTTTTAAATATTTCGTCCTCCTTTCTAAGGTGATTTTTGAGTTTGGGCTGTTTGACATTTTGTCAAACACTTGGCATGGCATGCAAAGTGACTGAGTTCTGATTTCTGAATGTTTATGCTTGTGTTTGATTGAATTTTAATGCCAAATCATTTGCAAAGATAGAAATGATAACTACCATCATAACATCAACAAATATGAAAGATTCAACCTCAAATCTGATTTTATTTGCACTATATCAAGTCTGAATACATTGCATTACAGATTCTGATATGAGTTTGATTTGATTACAGCAGTAGACATTTCCTGTAAAATCAATTTATATTGATTCCCAATGAAATACAAACATACCCAGATCATAGGCTGCAATAATAAGTTTAATGACATTTATTATGCTGTTATACTACTGCTCTCGCGATTTATTTACATATTGATATTGTTGTTATCAATTATTGATTTATTCGCATATCTCTCTCTTTCCCTATCTCTCTCTATAGTATATTAATAAATTTTGAAAAAAAAAATTATATATATATATATATATATGTCGCTGTCCCCTACCGTCCCCTAGGAAATGTCCCAGAAAAACATCCCCTGCCATCCCCCCTTCCCCATCCCTGAAACGCTGTGGAACATAGTATTTATCCCATAAGAGAACCCACTATAAACCAGTATGCTTATGAACAACCACTTCTCATCATATGTCTTCTCCTGATGCGTGTAGCCTTGTATGTCACTTTTTATATCCCAATCCATCATTTCGACCAAACTCACTTCCATTAGCAAGGTAAGGAAATGATTTCTGACCTTGTTTCCATTTATAATCCTCCTATAAATCAGATGGCCTAAAAAATTGATTTTTCTTCTCTTTCTCAAACTCTATGGAAATCATTTCAGTGACTTCTTCATGTCCTTGTGACTCACATCTCAATCCATTGGTCTTTCCCCTTGAAAGCTATAATAACCCCCTCTCATTTGGGGTTTTTACCAAGAAATATAGAAAAATATAGATACTTGCAAAATAAATCAATTCCAAACAATTGCATGAAATTAATAACTCAGATTTAATTATGGATTAAGAAATTGCATTAGAATCATACCCAAATCACATAGTATGCAATAATGCAGATCTGAAAATGCTTGATCAGCAACTAAGAACATCAGCAACCTCCAAAAACTTTGTATGATTCCACGCTAAATGTCTCATTTAAGTCAACCTTTTGAATTCAATGTAGCTCAATAATAACCTCTGAATGAGATTATCTCCCTTAATGTCCTTGGGTGATCTTTCACACCTATAGACACTATTCTCTCTGAGGATTTTCATCCTCAAAAAGCTTCAATCTTCAAAACCAACAAAACCTTGCTCAGTTTCTCCAATTTGCACAAGTTTTCAATAAAATGATCAAAGATAATCAGAAAGCAAGTGCTTTTTGGCTTTTATACTCCAAATTCCCACTTGGCCAATTAATTAAATAAAACAAATATTTTCTTTTGATGCTTTAATGCATTTGGCCCTTTTAATATAATAAATTAATAAAGCATCATTAAATAGAACACTTTATTAATTTCCATTTAACCCCTTATATCACCTTTTAATAAAGTCATCATTAAATATTAGTATTATTAAAGTCAATTAACTTTAATAATATAAATAGACCATTAATCCTCAATAATTACCTAACACCAGCTCCAAAGAGTGATCCAATCATATCTTCCGAATGTAGGCATGATGACAACCGATCCATATATGACTTACTATAAATAGTAAGTATAGGCGATATGACCAAGTAACTAACTATAAATAGTGTGGGAGAAAATGACCTGAACGACCTCCAAAAGGTCCACCACCAAAACATTGAATCACTAAGCAGGAGAAAACTGAGATAAACATCAGAAAGCTAGCTAAGGAACCATCGAACACCCTCAAAAGGGTCCCCTAAACATCCCATTAGCCTATGGGACTGGTCAGTAGGCTAACCACTACAGAGATACAGATTCTAAAAAAAAGGGGACATTACAAAAGCATAGTTTCCATATTTTCCAGATTGTGAATAAAAGTTACCCTATCAAGACAATTTTTCGTGTTTTGTTTTTCCCCTGATCCTTTTGTATTCCAATGCTTCATTATCTCAAATCTTCCTTCACCAACTTCATGGTTGATTTTCTCACACCTTTTATTACTACAAGATGACTGTATGTTAGGATCTAAGAGCTCAAACAAAGGGTTATCCCTGACCTTGCAAGATTCATCTAAAACAAAAAGAGGATTAGAATATCTGGACTACTCCACACCATGTTCACTTCTTGATGCCCCTGTTTGCTCAGGAATTCCCAATTCAATCATCTTATGTGATGTTGGAGAGGTATTTAGAGATATACCTTCCTCATTCTGAGATGGATCTCTAATTTTGTCTACATCTTTAGGACTAAGAATCCTCATGTACTCGCTTTCTTTGCTATTGAAGTCTTTATCCAACACTTTTGAGCACCAATCTAGGATAAAAGTAATATCCTGTTCCTTAGATTCAAATTGTATACTAGCTTGGGAAATAGCACCCGTCATATCACAAATAATCCTTTCTTCAGTAGGTGGCTCGCCAACACTCACCAAGACACCGAATGATTTTATACCAACATCTTTGAAAGTGAAAGCTTCCAATTCAGGAGTGTATAAAGATATTGGTAACTGATAGTTCTCTCTGAGGTCCAAAGTACTCATACTAGAAGTGGATCTTTCAGTGAGGTTGTATCCAAGGAGAGTAGTCTTCTTCTTCACTTGACGAACCAGAGTCATCCTCAATTCTTTCAAGGATCAGATTGTACATCTAAACATCTTGGGTTTGAGTTTCATTTTCCTCACCATCTATTGCATAACTTCCGAAGTGTTCTTGACTAAAGACAATAAGATTAGTATTTTCAACTGAAGGACATGGAAGATCCAATGGATACAAAGATTGAGAATTCTGAATCTTATATTTATGTATCTTACTAGTTGGAATGTGCTCTTTAATGCAATTTCGTTTCCATACTCCAGACAAAATTAAATCATCTTCGATACTAACAGCTTCAATTTGTGCTTGTTCATGTTGATGTGTAGCGGCGGGAGTTCTTTCTCCCACGATTTTCTGGAGCAAAATAAATATTAAATAAAATTCAAATATATTTGCAAAAGAGATGACTTAATATTTATATTATTTTATTTCTAATAAGGCCGACCTTTGTGAAGTGACGCCTTGGTTGGTAAACAAGCTGACCTCTCATGAAAAGACACAACATGTGTATATACAAGGCGGCTCTCATTCATTTTATAATCAATTCAATTCAAGATAAGTTCGCACCACAGAAGGAATTCGCATCTACAGCAGATCGAGTATTTGCTTCAAGGAGTTCGATTCAAAGGAGATATCATATCTATCATTTATTTGCTTCTAAGAGAGAAGCTTTATTTGCAGATCGGCCTTGTGTTTGGCCTCATTATCGGCCTTGTGTTTGGCCATATTGTAAGCAAATTGCTGTTCATTCATTCAATATATAAGTGATATATTGTTGTTGGGTTTTTTCTCCCTCAAGGAGGGTTTTCCCAAGGTATTTGTTGTGATATTGTGTTCATTATTTTTGTATGGCTGCTTATATTCAATTATGGGCTAAAACTAACATGGTATCAAAGCGGGTTTAAATAAGATCGTGATCAGATTTGTATAGGCAGCGTAATCTTATTCTCTTCTTCTCATCTTAGAGTGTCTATCTTAGCTTCGAAAATGGTGAACGGACTCAAGGTTGAAGATAGACTCGATGGTGCCTCTAACTTCACCTCTTGGAAGTTTAGTGTTCTTATTGCATTGGAAGAAAATGATATTCTCGAGTTCGTGGAGAGTGAGGTGCCCAAGCCTTCTGATGAGACTAAGAAAACACAATGGAGGAAGAATGGCAAAAAGGCCAAGAAGATATTGATTGATTCCGTGAAGCATCACCTTGTGCCTATTATCTCCAAGTTGAAGACAGCTAAAGAGATGTTCAAAACTTTGGAGGGATTGTATGAGATCAATAACACCAGCAGAGCTCTTGCCTTGAGGCAACAGCTACATCACATCAAGATGGCGAAAGGAGATTCAGTCATCTCCTTCTTTATGAAGATCACTGAGTTGAAGGATCAACTTTATGCTATTGGAGACATAATTGAAGATAGAGACTTAGTCATGTTGGCACTTAACGGTCTTCCTCAATCTTGGAAGCCTTTTATCCAAGGTATCAGTGGAAAATCTAAGCTACCAAAGTTTGATCGCCTTAGAGCAGATTGCATTCAAGAGGAATCCAGGTTGGCAACAAGAGGTAATGGTCGAAGCTCTCACAATGAAGACAATCATGTTCTTGCTGCTCAAACTTCAAAGAGGAAAGGAAGAGAAGGGAGAAAAGGAAATTTCGAGAGGAATAGAGACAGGAAATCGGATGTTGCTCCTGAATCAAAGAAGAAAGATCTCTCCCATATTCAGTGCTTCAGATGTGACAAGTATGGTCACTATGCTAGAGATTGTGCAACAAGACCAAAGCAGCATGCTTCTACTACAGATGTGGACGATGTCTCTCCTCAGAAGGAATCAAGAGATGACTCAAGTGGATTTCTATTCATCTCTGCCCTATCAAGCAATGTTCCAACCAATAGTAGCACATGGTTGATTGATAGTGGCGCTTCTCGGCACATTACAAGATATAGAGAACATCTTTCAGATTTGGTGGAAAGAGAAACCAACATTCAAGTACTAATCGGAGATGATGCTTGCTATTCAATGAAAGATGCTGGAGCCACCTCTCTTCACCTAGATTCTGGCATCCCTCTTCATTTGAGTGATATCTTGTTCGTACCAGGTATCAAGAGGAACCTTGTATCAATTTCAGCCTTGGAGGACAAAGGATATCAAGTTGCATTTTCTGAGGGAAAAGTTCTTGCTTGGCCGAAGAACTCTAGCATCAAGACAACTCGAGTAATTGGTGTTCGGCAAGAGAGTCTATATAGACTTTCCATTCGTCCAATTCAAGCATTGTTGCATGAATCCACTAGTTCAAGCGAGCTTTGGCATAGGAGGCTTGCCCACCTTCACTTCAGAGCTCTTCCATCCATGGAGAAGATGGTTACTGGCCTTCCGAGACTCAGTCAGGAACATGATGGTACTTGCAGAGGATGTGCAATGGGTAAGAATACTAAGGGTCTTTTCATAGTAGTGAAAGTAGATCAAAATGTATTCTAGATCTTGTTCATTCTGATTTTTGTGGTTCAACGTTTGTGGCATCCTTGAGTGGTTTTTGGTATTATGTGATTTTCATTGATGACTATTCTAGAAAGACTTGGATTTATTTTTGGAAGTCTAAGGAATTTGAAGAAGTACTTGAGAAATTCAAAGAATTTAAGGCTCAAGTTGAAAATTTGTTCGGGAAGAGGATCAAGGTTCTAAGATCTGATAATGGAGGAGAATATACTTCTGGAGACTTTCTTAATTTCTACATTGAGGTAGGGTTTAAGAGGGAGTCTTGTGTTCCTTACAATCCTCAGCAAAACGGAGTTGCAAAAAGGAAGAATAGATCCATAGTTGAGGCAGCCAAAGCTATGATCCATGATCAAGACTTACAAACCTTCCTTTGGGCAGAAGCATCCAGAATTGCAGTGTATGTTCAGAATCGGAGCCCTCATCATATCTTGGAAAATATGACTCCTGAAGAAGCCTTCACAGGTGTGAAACCTGAGGTTAGTCATTTGAGAATCTTTGGTTGTCCTGTTTATGTTCATGTGCCTAAAGATAAAAGATCTAAGTTAGAAACATCTGGCAAGAAAGGAATATTTGTGGGTTACATTGAATCTTCAAAAGCCTACAGGATTTACATTCCAGGACAGAAACAAATTAAGATCAGCAGGGATGTCTCTTTTGAAGAAGATGTTGCATTTAAAAGATCTAAAGGCTCACACATGGAGATAGAGAATGAAGATCAGGAGACTCCTTAGGATATGGACGTTGACCATACTCCTGAGATTCAGAGGGAGTCTACTGAACCAGAAGAGGCTAGTGATCCAGTTGATCTCATAGAACCTACTGATGGTCCGAGAGATATTGCTATAGGTTGAAAGAGACCTCTATGAGCTAGACAAACTATGCAAGATGCAGAGAAGTATGCAGCACCTAGAGGCACATTCAAAGAAAGCAAAAGACCACAGAAGTTTCCAGGCTATGTAGCATTGATGAGTCATATCATTGAGTTTGAGCCTTCCAGTGTTGAGGAAGCATCAAGTCAACAAGTATGGAGAGATGCTATGGCTGAAGAATATCAATCTATTATCAAGAATGATGTTTGGGACATTGTACCGAGACCTGAAGGAAAATCAGTTGTATCTTCCAAATGGCTTTTCAAGATCAAGCATGCAGCTGATGGAAGCATTGAGAAGTACAAAGCTAGATTTGTGGCTAGAGGATTCTCTCAGAAAGAGGGAATAGATTATGAGGAAACTTTTGCTCTAATTGCTCGTTATACATCCATCAGGACTATTATTGCTATTGCAGCAGCTAAGGGATGGAAGCTACATCAGATGGATGTGAAGACAACATTCCTTAATGGCATGATTGAAGAAGAAGTATACATTGAGCAACCTGATGGCTTTGTGATTCATGAGAAGGAGTCTCATGTTTGTAGATTGAAGAAGGCTTTGTATGACCTTAAGCAGGTTCCTCGTGCTTGGTATGAGAGGATTGATCAATACTTGATGAGCTTGGGCTTCTCCAAGAATGATGCAGATTCAAATCTTTACTTCAAGGTAGTTGATGGTGAGGCTCTAATCTTGGTTCTTTATGTTGATGATCTATTTCTTACTGGAGCAGAATATCTCATTGTCAAATGCAAGGAGTTAGCTTATGAATTTGGGATGAAGGATCTAGGCTTTATGCATTACTTTCTAGGATTGGAAGTATGGCAAAGACCCAATGAGATTATTCTGAGTCAAGGGAAATATACTATAGATATCTTGAAGAGATTTGGGATGATGGATTGCAAATCTATGTCTACACTGATGGAAACTAATTTGAAGAAGTTAAGTGAGTTTGCAGCTAGTTCAGATCTAGTAGATCCTACTATGTATAGGCAGTTGATTGGATCGTTGATGTATCTAGTCAATACTAGACAAGACATTTGCTATGCAGTGAGTGCCCTCAGTCAGTTCATGTGTGAACCAAGGAAAATTCATCTAGTTGCAACTAAGCATATCTTTAGATACTTGCGTGGCACAGTTGGATATGGCCTAAGATATACTTCTAGTGTGGATCTAAAGTTGCAAGGCTATTTTGACTCTAAATAGGTCAGGAGTGTAGCTGACAGAAAGAGCACCTCTAGATGTTGCTTTAGCTTGGGGTCTGCGATGATTTCTTGGTGTAGCAGGAAGCAGTCTTCAGTGGCTCTAAGCACTGCAAAGGCCGAATATATTGCAGCATGTGTAGCAACTCGAGAAGCAGTGTGGCTTCGGAAGCTCCTTGCAGGATTGTTTGGACAATCATTGGAGCCGACTATTATTCATTGTGACAATCAAAGTTGTGTGAAGCTATCTATCAATCCAGTGTTTCATGACAGAACAAAACATGTAGAGATCAAATACCATTACATCAGAGATATGGTACTGAAAAAAGCCATTCAACTGAGGTACATTTGCACTGATGATCAAACAGCTGATATTCTCACCAAGCCTCTCTCCAAAGTGAAATTTGTGCACTTCCAAAACAAGCTTGGAGTTGTGGAGAATGAAGCCATTGCTAAAAGAGAGACTCAGCATCAGTGATCTTTTGTGATTTGCTATAATGCATCTTTCTCTATGACAGAGAAATTTGAGGTGAAAGCCCTTGTCCATCTCTGAGACAGAGATGTGGTTCTTTCCACCCTCTGGGAGTAGCCATGGTGGATGTCATGTTGAGAGACTCCATGACAACATCACGTTGAGAGACTCTGTGATGAATTCTTTGTACTTGTGTTTTTCCACTCATGGGAGTAGCCATAGTGGACATCATGTTGAGAGACTTCATGATGACATCACATTGAGTGACTCCATGATGGGCACTTGTGCACATGTTCTTTCCACACATGGGAGTAGCCATGGTGGATGTCATGTCGAGTGACTCCATGACAACATCACATTGAGAGACTCTGTGATGAGCTCTTTTCCACAAATGGGTGTAGCCATTGTGGATGCCATGTTGAGAGACTCCATGACATGGATATTGAGAAAGATACCTCCCTAGCTAAGAGGGAGTGTTGATGTGTAGCGGCAGGAGTTCTTTCTCTCACAATTTTCTAGAGGAAAATAAATATTAAATAAAATTCAAATATATTTGCAAAAGAGATGACTTAATATTTATATTATTTTATTTCTAATAAGGCCGACCTTTGTGAAGTGATGCCTTGGTTGGTAAACAAGCCAGCCTCTCATGAAAAGACACCACAACATGTATATATACAAGGCGGCTCTCATTCATTTTATAATCAATTCAATTCAAGACAAGTTTGCACCATAGAAGGAATTCACATCTACAGCAGATTGAGTATTTGCTTCAAGGAGTTCGATTCAAAGGGGATATCATATCTATCATTTATTTGCTTCTAAGAGATAAGCTTTATTTGCAGATCGACCTTGTGTTTGGCCTCATTATCGGCCTTGTGTTTGGCTATATTGTAAGCAAATTGCTGTTCATTCATTCAATATATAAGTGATATATTGTTGCTGGGTTTTTTCTCCCTCAAGAAGGAGGGTTTTCCTAGGGTATTTGTTGTGTTATTGTGTTCATTATTTTTGTATTGCTGCTTATATTCAATTCTGGGCTAAAACTAACAGTTCAAGACCACACACCTTGTCCTTTTTAAGAATAAATTGAACTTCATATGCAAAGCAGAAATGAAAATATGAAACTGATTCTGCTTGGTTGCTCAAATTGAGGAATCTGCTGCAGGTCCCTATTAAAACGGTCTATGAAGACGCGGATGGGTTCTCCTTCCTCCTCTTTAATTTGAAAAAATTGACGTAACATGGCAGCAAAATCCACCATGTCTCTAAATCTACCAAGAAATCTATTCTCCAAGCCACCCCAACCAGTTATACATCCATGTTCTAAATTCTGAAACCATTTTGCAGCTCTTTCAATAAGACTTTCAACAAACAATCTCACAAATACATCTTCGTCTTGAACTCCTAGGATTCCACATGCAACAATAAATGCCCGAATATGCTTTTCAAGATCTTGTAAATTTTCACTGAAAAATTTCGGGAAATTCTTCCTTGATCCTCAAGCTAAGACGTATTGAGGTAGAGCTAAGGGTCCAAAACGAGTTTTCCAAGACTAAAGTGTTGCAATGGCCATCATACAAATTGATGTTTATTATTAAAGTGAATTTTCAAAATCGCCAACTTCCTTTCAGGAAAATTAATTTCTTTATTCCAAGGATACTTTTTCCACCTCCAAAAATTTTCTTTTTCCTTCTTAGCATGATCGTTCATATTGTAGAATAGTTGAAAAGTACCGCCCTTGAGGTGATATCAGGCTCCAGAAAAGTTTCAAGTACACCGTCGAAGTCCGTTTAAGTTGTGATAACCTTCGATTTTACAGCTTTACTGTTTTCCTTTTAGAATGTTTGCCCAACTTAGCTTTGCTTTAAAGATTACTCATACGAACACTTTTATTATCGGTCAATGAGAAGGTTTTTGAACCCTGTCGGGGCCGACAAAGGTTTCAAAACCTTTGGTAAGTTCCGATAAAAGACCAACTTTTCTTCAGCTTTTTCACCCTTCTTTACATAGACATGCCATGAGTAATTATCGAAAACCCATCGAGCCCCGACAATACTCTCGTAACTTGATAAGAAATATGAACTCTTAAGGATTTCCACAAAGATATCGGGCCAAGGAGCAGTTATGATAACCTTGTTGGAAGCCGATAAGGTTCTCGAAACTTAGGATAGGACCAACAAACTTATACTTAGAAATTTTCAGGATAAGTGTATGAATTTGGGCATGTGACCAAAACTGAGGTAACAGAAGGTAACTTGATAGGTGAGTGAAAAGGTTATAAATAGCCCTCAAAGATGTATTATGAGACAAATCTTGTATTGTATTTCTCTTACTGTTTTGCATTTATGAGGATAGCTTGAATCCAGACTTATTAAAATGGAAGGACTATACAATCAACCTTTACTACTAAGGGGCAAATGGGTGTGTAATGTGTTAATGTCAATTTTGCAAATTAAGTGTTAGGGTTGTAAGGATATTCTAAATACTTACAAATCATATGGCCTTAGTTAGTGTATCATAACCACCACCTTTACATTTAGTGCAATGGCATGATCAAACTCTCACTTCAATCAAAACTCTCTTTCCTTGTGCCCTAGGATTGTTAGGATTGATTCCCCTTTTTATTATTCTCCTTGAATTAAAACTCTCAGCCTCTTGGCATTGCATCTATGGAGATTTTCGTAGAATAATGCAACTTTGGGTTATTGTTTGTGATTCTCTAGCCAATTTCCCCGCAAATTGATTTGACTTGGATTTTTTACTTTTGCAATTTATGGAGTTATACTGTAAATTTGGTAAATAATGAGATAATAATATTGATAGAAGAGCCTTGCTCTTATAGAATTTACAAACCCTAAAAATTAGGGAGTAGCAGTAGTTAACTGAATGTTAACTAGTACGAGACAGGTAGTTAACTAATACAGAAGTAGAAGTTAACTAACACGGTACAAAAAGTTAACTAACCGTTAACTATACACTACGAATAGTTACAGACAAATAACTAAGAGTTACAAATAGTTACAAAGGATAGTGACCATTAATAGGTAATATATTATTTTAATACCCTCCCTTAATGGTCATCATTCTAACTACTCAGAGAAATAACAGAGAACGCTGCCCCCTTCTTCTCAGAACGATTCTACAACAAAAGACAAGAGTCTGCCACTGACTCTGTCACTTGAGATGAGTTTGCCACCAACCCTCCCAGAAATTGCAAAACTTCTAGAAATAACCAAAAAACAACACCAATCGTCCAACCTGATGTTGGAGAACAAAATCGTCCCTCCCTGTAACCAGAGAACCACCAAGAACAATGTTAGAGTAACAACTAACACCTCTGGAGTGTAAGTTGGTACGGACAGCTATGCACACTACGTGATGAGTGCTCTTCAAATTAGGAGGGGAAGCTCCCTCGTTGTGCGGACAAATGCTTGAAAAAGTAAACTAAACTAATTCCTATATTTTTGTCTCAGCTGAAAGAGGCACAAGGTTTTCGAGAAACTTCGAACGTTGCAGCCAAGGATTTTCTGGTTTCGCAGATCTTAACTACAACTCAAAACTAACTAGCTTATACTATCCAATCTCCTCAAGAAATCGGAGCATGAGGAAACGGAGTGGGAATGATTTATACGATAACCTCTAAGACAGGATTTCCAAGGAGGTGACAACACCTATCCGAGGCATAGGCTAAAAGAAAGGTTATTGGTGATGACATCAAACAATGATCTCTACTTCTGAATTCCCAAGGAGGTGACGGCACCTATCCGAGGTGTAGACATGAAACAAAGCTCATTAACACAATAACAACAAACGATAAGCCTTAATTCTAAATTCCCAAGGAGGTGACGGCACCTATCCGAGGTGTAGACATGAAACGAAGCTTATAAACACAAGAACATAAAACAATGATCATCCAACCAAAGTGAACAAATACAGAATAGCAATATTACAGGCAAATCTAGCTCAGCATATATTACTATTGCGTGCAAAGGTTAATTACAAATGAGCAAAAGCTCTTATTTATCGACATCAAAAGGTGTAGGGAACCCTAAAATCACCTTGAGTCAACTATAGTCTTGCAAGCATGCAAGACTTTATTGCTAAACCCTAATAAAGCAAACTATACAGTTAACCGGAAAGCTACCATAAGTTAACCTGAACATCTAATCTAAATGGACAATGTGCAAGCATGCACGTCTTTATTGAAAGCAAGTTAATTGGAAAATTACCATCAGTTAACGAAAACCCTAAATGAAACTCCAAGTCCTGCAAAGATGTTTCCCAAAATAGACATGCATGAGATGTGGAACAACGAGTTAACTCAGAGAGAAGCGTCAAGTTAACTGTTGTGTCTGATGTCTATCCTGAAAGGTGGGATCTCGAGTTCATTGGCCGTGATCTCGAGCAACTAACCCCTCCACGAGGTTGTTGACTGCGTCACCATCCGGGGCACTTATACTTTGCCGTAGTATACTATGTTTGTGCAGCATGTCCTCACCGCCTGTGATCTGGCACTGAAGTTCACCTTTGCTCCTAATTGCATCATTAAACAACGCTGACATGACTATAAGTTGATTCATCTTACAGCCAACGATCTCCCCACTGAAAATACCATGAATGAGTGCATGGAGCTCTGATTGAACGTCAGCAAGCTCAACATATGCACCACCCTCAAGCTGATACTGGCATGGTATGCGAGACACGAAAGTTCTCACGTACTGGAGTGCACTAGTGACGTGCCCTCTGCTCTCAGCCAACTCTAATGCCATTGTCTCCTCTATCTTTGCCTTGAAGATCAACTGTGTCCTCCAAGTGTAGATAGCCTCTTTGTCTTCTGCATCTATGACTGATTCATATGCCATCCTCAGGTGAGCAATCATGATCTCATCTTTGGGTCTGTCAATTGCCAAGTCTCGCTCCTCATCCTGGAGACATAGACGGAGTTCGCATGCATTGTACCGCAGCTGCTATAACTCTAAAAGCGGCCTTTGGTGACGAACTCCTCTTCCCAATCCTCCAAATGCTTGCTGTATGCAACTAGGTGATTACGCTGGCCTTGTTCTGCCGATGGCTCTAGCATCGGTGGGAGTGAAGAGGTGACATTTTTCGTTCTGTGTACAAGGCTAGAGATATATTGATGAAGCTGCTAGATTTCAGCCTTAAGGGCTGCCTTGTCTTCTCCGTCTTTCATTATTCTATCCTTTGCGCTATCCGTTGCAACCTGCAGGAGATCAACCTCTGTTTGGTGAGTGCTTCTACCAAGGTTGACTCTAATCACTTCAAAGTCCTGAACTTCAATCTCATTCAGACTCTTACCCTCTGGAGGTGCAGCGGTTTCTATGACGATCTCCTTGTCAGCATTCCTCTCTATATGAACCTGTTTCTTGATCCTCTTGTCTGGCGCATCCTGGTAGACATGATCAAAATCTGAATGATCAAGTACATAAGATGGTTGCCTCCTCTTCCTACGCAGTTGATTCTCTACCCAAGACGAGTCTCGACTAATCCCACTGGAAGGGTCTGTACTAGTCATGAGAGGTTCTAATGAGTGTGAATGTGTAGAGGCATTACTGCGAGGTGGTGAGTCTAGGTCCAAATCAATGTGAATCGGAACCGAAGACTACTGTGGTGTAGGTGATGGCATGCGTGGCTGAACCTCGGGCTCTAGCAAACTCCGAACTGGCTCTCTAACAGGCTCCATGTGCGTTTCAGTTGCAGGTGCCTTCCCTTTTGAACTGTCAGGGACTTTATTCTTTTTAGGAGGGTTAGTCTTCTTCTTTTGTCTAGGTTTCGACGAAGATGGTAGTGAAGCATCCACCAGTGGCGGCTCTATTCTAGGATGACTACCCTCCTGGTCTTCTTGCTTTCAAGGTAAAGTATGTTGTTCTAAATAACTCTACTCGACCTCTCCTTCACTAATGAGTATTCTTTGGCGAACCAATCAAGAGTCGGCAATGGTTGTGTATCAACCTGCACTCTGAAAAAATTGAGGAAGTGTATCTCCCTCATCATCTGACAAACCTCCCTCATCTTCTGCCAAGAAAAATAAAATCTGCGAGAGAGAGAACCTACTGTAGCTGCGTCTTTGCATCTCAAAGTCATCCTCGTAGTTCACCCAATAATCCTCCATTGTAGGCTTATGGTAAGGGCGACCACCAAGGCGTGTTGAATAATGACCCCAAGGATCATATGTGCGTGCATCGACAAGGTACTTGAGATGAAACTTTTCTAACTCCTGTCCTGCAGCTTTGGCATCAACTGTTGTCCTGCACCAATAGATTCCCATTTGCAGTGGAAAGTTGGCAGCTAGTTTACGCTTGTGGCGCAAGCGTAGATGAACATCGTACAATTGCCTCAGGAACTCCATGAAGACTGTTCTATCCGAAGGATAGCGTGGAAGCATGGTTGGATTCCCTGTGTATCCATAGACGTGGATGTAGGTGTATGTAGGGAATTGAATAAACCAGTCTACCCAATCAACCATTGTTGTTCTAGCAACCGCTGAGATATGAACATGCAACTCCCGATCTAGGTTCCTCACTGTGTACGTCAAGAAAGCCTCGTGCACACGCTTGAAATGTCGTTCAACCTTCGTGAACTCAAGCTGGTCATAGTAATGGTAAACTTTCTGTACACTGAGTATACCCACTATGTTCAACCCTCTAAGCTGACCCTGATAGGCAATCAAGTATACAAGATAGGAACACATATGAAACTGGTGGGTAACTAGAAAACCGGTGATTTGCTCGTGGAGAACGTCATTGATGAAGGATGCCCAGTCATAATGCTCTCGCCTGAAGATGATCTGACCATTGATATAGTACATCCAGGGTTGGAATCTGTTTGCATCTGCATGACCTAAGAGGCGATTGAGAAGTGTGATCAAAATCGCATACTCATCCTTGTATTCACCACGACCCACATTGTTCGGCAACTTGTTCTTTTGTTTTAACCATCTTACTCTGACACTTGTCCATATCAGCATTGAATGCTCTCTCACATTGGTCCATGGCAATAACTAGATTGTTTGGATGTTGAGGAATACCAAAACATCTCTAGATATCCAAGGGTTTGAGACTGCAAATCACTCGTCCATCTACTGACTCTATTTCGCGAGTAGCAGAATTGTAATGCTTAACACAAGACATTAGGAACTCTATGCAATGAACTGAGATAGGGATAGAAGCGGCCTCTAGCAACCCGGATTCCTAAATGTTTTGAAGTATTGAATCTTTTATCTTAATTGGATCCAAGATTGCTTCTGGAAGCACCTTATGTAGATTCATGTCAACTGTTCCGATGAAGTCATGAGTCAAGACTAACTTAGTCTTGAATTCGAGCTATGTGTATTACATTCTGAAAAACTCGCCTATTGACTGTGAACATGACTATATTCTGACAACTTTTCTGGAAAGCTAAAAATACCCTGCTAAGGCTAAAAATACCCTATCAGAGGGCAATTTTCACGAAAAATTTTGAGATATGGGTTTTGTCTAGAAAAATATTCTAACACAACCCAGAATGTCAGATTTGCGAAAATTGGACTTCTACTCCCATGCAAAGGAATTTTAGTTGAGAAAATCAAAGCCTTGAGAATTGATGCTCTGGAACAAATTTTCCTGAAAAATTCTAGCACATGGGTTTTGTCGAGGAAGCTATTCTGAATCGACCCAAATGATTTGTTTTGTCAAAAGTTGCCAGTTTCTTGAACATGCGAAAGAAAATAAGACGAGAAATGGAAGAATTTGAGACAGGAGAATGAGATTTTGACGCCTTTCTCTTGCTAAAATCGCCACTTTGTCCTGAATTCTGTTGATGAATCTGGACTTGTACCTGCAAAAGAATGTTTTTGATGTCTTTGCAACTGACTGCTGAAGAAAATTCGCCCAACTTAGGAAGAAATTCGCCTTTGCTCAACCTGGATGAATGAAATGAGACGCCATAATGATTAAATAGAGAAAATTGTAGCTAAATGGCACCACTGCAAGAATAGAAACCTTGATTTCAAAAGAAAAATTCTGATTGGACCCCCTTCTGATCAACTATCACTGACTCGGAGTCCTGAAAAATAAATAATATTAAAATATTCAATTCTCCTTTACATGCGAATTTGCAATTTAATATCAAAAAGGGCGCCAATATTAGAATATTGAAGAAAATCGCCCATTAATGCTTGCATGCAAAAAGTTGAAATTTAATATTATTTTAATAAGTTAACTAAAATCTCTACATCTGGGTGCGCTCAGAAAAATTCACTGATTCTGAAAAGTCCAAATTTGACTCTCCAGGTGTCCATTTGCAAAAGTTATGAGATTTTTTGCTAACTTCCTACTTTATAGCTCACTAAAAAGTTATAGTTGCCTCTGTTGAGCTCTGATTTCTGGATGCCTGAGTAATGTTGTGACTGAACTGAGATATCCACCGCGAAGCCAACATAACAAAGATGAAATGTCTGCTAGGAGCTGTAACTACTACAAACAACGTTCGATGCCTCAAAAAATTAGGAATCCTTGATTAAATTGATGCAAGATCTCCAGACTAGACCATTTCTCTATTTTTCCATCTCACGCTTTGAACTGCCGCTGCCAATGAACGATGGCTCCTGCTGACTAAATGATAGGTTCATTGCGTGACTGGAAGAATTCCGCAACCAACAACTGTATGTAAGGCATCTGAAAGTTGCATTAGGAACCCCAAAAGCAAGGGCGCCACTAGCCTGTGAAGGTGTAGATCACTATTTTTACAAAAGTGTAACTTTCATCCGGACGCCATACTTTGACCCCTGACACCGGGAGCTGGAGTACTCCGATTCGCGCACCAACAATCTCTCTGCGTAGCTAGAAGCATTGAGAAGAGATGTCTTTGGAGGTGACGAAGCAAGAAAACTGCTTCTAAGACCTCAAAAAGAAGGGTGCCTTTTCCAAGGGAGTGTGTATTTCCCACACTTCGCCATTTTTCTGGTTGTCTGATTTCTTCAATGATCCCCATTGACCCTTCATGTACGGGTGTTTGACAAACCTTGCAAGCTGACGGCTAGATTCACTGAATAGCTAGGAGGATTCCGCACAAGTCTTGTGAAGACTGTAATTGCTAAAAACTCCATCTGGCAGGCCTAAAGCCTAGGCGCCCTTGGCCTATAGAGGTACAAGTGTGTATTTCTACATTTTCCACCCTTTGTTTTACATGCTCGGTAGAACCTATGTCACAATCACTCAGTATATCAAATCATCTTGCGAACTAGTGCGTTGCAGAGCTGAACTGAATTAGAAAAGAGCCCCCAGAAACTGATTTTGCAGATTCATCCATCTGAGGGGTCAAATTCAAGGGTGCCCCTAGAAGGGTCAAATTCAAGGGCGCCCCTGGGCTACAGGGGCGCAAAAACTGAAAATTTGACAACCTCTATGACATGCATTCTCTTCGTACCTTTAGCTTCTGACTTCAATTGTCGAAGTTCTACACCCTGGATGACCTCGCTTGATAGCTCGTCGGAAAGCTGGTTAAATTCTCAAGGATTGAATATATTTGAAAGCGAAAGCAACTAAACCTGAGCCTTCAAAAAGAAGGGCGCCCCTGGGCTATGGGGGCACAGATTTGCTTTCTGCAAAATATCTTCATCAATTTCATTTTTCGTAAACACTGTTCTGGCCACTGAATTGACCTTGTAGGAATATAATTCTATCGTGAAGCACTTCTCCATCATAACATGTCTTGCTTTGAGTCCCAGGTTCAGGTTCTGTCCTCCAGGTACTAACCAATTGCTGCTGACAACTGACATGACACTGACCAAAGTCCATACCTGACTTGCCCAAAAACAGTATCTTGACATCATTTTAACAAGGTTTAGACTCTTTTAAGCAAAATGCCTTAATGAAGCAAAAAATTTGGTTTGGGTACAACATTAGGCTCCGTCTGGTGACCATGTCGGATACTTACGGCATAGGAGAACCCTAGAATCTCTGTGTTATGTAGACCAATGACTTATGATTTGGGCATCGGAGTCGGGATTTTTCCCTCATCACCTAAAAACTTGGAGTTTTCCTAATCACCTAACCTAAAAATCACCTAAAACACGACAAAACATCACAAAACGGGGAAACACAATACGACATAACAATAAAGCATAAAAAAGTATTTACAAAGTATCACTCCTCCCCCGGAGGGTTGAAGTGTTTGAGATATTGCCCGCTGTAAGGAAGCGGGAGGAGCCTTCCATCCTGATGCGAGAGAATGTATGTCTTCTCTCCTACGGATTCATGGATCTGAAAGGGCCCTACCCACCAGGAATCATATTTATCGTGCATTCCTTTAGGTTCATGCCTTTTGTCCCACAAAAGGACTTGATCTCCGACTTCGAAATCTCTCTGACAAGCCTTCTTGTCAAAAAAAATTTCACTCGCTCTTGATGCTGAGTGATTTTATCAACAACCTTTATCCTTTCTTCTTCAAGCTTCATCAAGTATAGTATTCGCTTCTGAATAAGGTCTTTGAACTCTTCATCTTCCAATGTAGATGCCAGTTTTAAAGCAGACAACTCCAATGTGATGGGCAAAACCGCTTCTGTACCATACAAAAGTATGAAAGGCGAGGTGCCGATGGCTCTTTTGGGAGTGATTCTATCAGCCCAAAGAGCGTCATATAACTTTGTGTGCCAAGCCCGCTGATTTGACTCAACCAGCTTACGCACAATTGTGACTATGTTTTTATTTGATGATTCGGCCTGTCCATTACCCTAAGGGTAATAATCTGACGAATGTGACAGCATGATGCCGTGATCAAAACAAAAACTCAAAAGCTCCTCTGACGAGAAACACGTTGCATTATCAGTCACAACTTTACGAGGCACTCTGAAGCGTGAAATGATATTCTCCTTTAGAAAGTTGCAAACCACTTCAGAAGTAGCTCATTTGGTAGGAACTGCTTCAACCCACTTCGTGAAATAATTTGTTGTTGTTAGGACATAGACATGCCCCTTACTAGAACTCGGGTTGATAGGACCTACAAAATCTATACCCCATTGCTAAAATGGAGCATCGATGATAACTGGCCTGAGTGGAGTAGCTGCCAATCTGACTTTACTAGCAAAGTGTTGACATAGCTGACACCTATACACCCATTCATATGCGTCACGGAACATAGTTGACCAATAGAACTGTGGTCGCAAGATTTTAAATGCAATGACCCTTGATGAAAAGTGTCCTCTGCATGCTTCACTATGAAAAGCATCCAACAATCTTTGTTGCTGGTCTCTACCAACGCATAAAAGGAAAGTTTCGCCAAGGCCACGCTTGTACAAAATGTTATTAATAAGCACAAAGTTCTATGCTTTCAACCTCAATGTTCTTTTCTGCTGTTTGTCCATGTGACGTGGACATTCTCCATATGTTGAATAATACCACAAGGGTGTGTACCATTCCTCCGCAAAATCAACAAATAGGACTAAAGGAAGGTCCTCTTCAATTTCTTGCTCAGGATCAACTCCACCATTGCTCTAAAGCTTACAATCTCCATCCTCTGCCAATAATCGACAAAGACCTTGCCCGCAAACGAGCTTGGTCGGCTTGATTTCTAGATCATATTCTTGAACTTTTGTGATCCAGTTCCCTCTCTTAATGTCCATCTCTTGTTGAGTTAGCACACTTTTAACTGTTGGATCGGTGACAAACACCGTTGTATGAGAATTCAAGAGATAGAACCTGAAATTCTTGATAGCATTGACGACAGCATACGCGTTCTTCTTAATCTGAGAATAGCGCATCTCAACATCCTTGAAATTAGAACTCATGAAAGCAATTGGAGATTCTCCTTCTTCGCTGAGCTTCTGTGTCAAAATAGCAGACAGCAAGTGTTCCGACGCATGACAATAGAGGATAAAATGCTTTTGAAAGTCTGGCCAAACCAACACTAGTGCGTTAGCAATAGCTTCTTTGATTTTAACAAAGGCCTGTTTACCTTCTTTTGTCCACACGAAAGTGGACGTCTTTTTCATCATTGCTGAAATCTCCTTCGTCGGCTCTAAGAAATCAGGTACAAATCTTCGGATAAAGTTAACTTTTTCGAAAAAGGAGTGCACCTGCGTTTAGCTTGTAGGAAGAGACAGGTTTCTGATTGAATCCACCCGATTCGGATCAATTCTGGTCCCCTCTTTGGAAACAATGTGGCCAAGTAACTTGCCCTCCGTCACCGCAAAGATGGTCTTCTTTGGATTCAATGATATCTTGTGATACCTGCATCTTTCGAAAACTTCCACGAGATGTGAAAAGTGATTATCCCATTTATCTGAGAAAACGGTTAAGTCATCAAGATAGACGACTATAATCTTGTCCTTGAGGTCCCCAAAAGCCAAGTCCATGGCTCTCTGAAATGTAGCACCAGTGTTGATAAGGCCAAAAGGCATCCTTTCATAAGCAACCGTCCCCCATGGTGTGGTGAAAGTTGTCTTAATCTGGTCCTCCTCTGCCACTGCAATCTGATTGTAACCAGAATAACCATCTAGAAGAGATAGCATCTCCGATCCGGTGACTGTTTGCAAGGTATGTTCCATGATTGGTAATGGGTAATTGTCCTTTAAGCACGACTAATTCAAATTCTTGAAATCCACACAAATTCTGATTTCACCGTTCTTTTTGCACACAGGAACTATGTTAGACACCCAAGTGGAGTGATGAATAGGAAATGTTATCTGAGTCCATCTTCTGAATCTCCGCATAGATAGTACCTTGAATTCGCGGATTGTAATGTCTCTATTTCTGCCTAAAAGGCTTGACATCAGACTTCAGAGGAATTGTATGTGACAATTCTATGGGTGTGAAGACTTTCAAGTATTGCATTCTGAAAAACTCGCCTGTTGACTGTGAACACGACTATATTCTAACAACTTTTTTGGAAAGCTAAAAATAGCCTATTGAGGCTAAAAATAACCTATCAGCGGGCAATTTTCACGAAAAATTCTGAGATATGGATTTTGTCCAGAAAAAGATTCTAAGACAACCCAGAATGTCAGATTTCCGAAAATTGGATTTCTACTCCACCATGCAAAGGAATTTTAGTTGAGAAAATCAAAGCCTTGAGAATCAATGCTCTAGAACAAATTTTCCTGAAAAATTCTAGCACATGGGTTTTGTCAAGGAAGCTATTCTAAATCGACCCAGATGATTTGTTTTGTCAAAAGTCGCAAGTTTCTTGAACATGCGAAAGAAAATAAGACGAGAAATGGAAGAATTTGAGATAGGAGATTGAGATTTTGACGCCTTTTTCCTGCTAAAATCGCCACTGTCTTGAATTCTGCTGATGAATCTGGACTTGTACCTGCAAAAGAATGTTTTTGATGTCTTCGCAACTGACTGTTGAAGAAAATTCACCCAACTCAAGAAGAAATTCGCCTCTGCTCAACCTGGATGAATGAAATGAGACGCCATAATGATTAAATAGAGAAAATCGTAGCTAAATGGCCCCACTGCAAGAATAGAAACCTTGATTTCAAAAAAAAAATTCTGATTGGACCCCCTTCTGATCAACTGTCATTAACTCGGAGTCCCGAAAAATAAATAATATTAAAATATTTCGTTCTCCTTTACATGCGAATTTGCAATTTAATATGAAAAAGGGCGCCAATATTAGAATATTGAAGAAAATCGCCCATTAATGCTTGCATGCAAAAAGTTGAAATTTAATATTATTTTAATAAGAAAACTGAAATCTCTGCATCCGGGTGTGCTCAGAAAAATTCACTGATTCTGAAAAGTCCAAATTTGACTCTCCAGGCGTCCATTTGCAAAAGTTAAAGAGATTTTTTGCTAACTTCCTACTTTATAGCTCACTGAAAAGTTATAGTTGCCTCTATTGAGCTCTAATTTTTGGATGCCTAAGTAATGTTGTGACTGAACTGAGATATCCACCACGAAGCCAACAGAACAAAGATGAAATGTTTGCTAGGAGCTGTAACTACTAAAAACAACATTTGATGCCTCAAAAAATTAGGCACCTTTGATTAAATTGATGCAAGATCTCCAGACTGGCTTTCTCTGTTTTGCCATCTCATGCTTCGAACTGCCGCTGCCAATGAACGATGGCTCCTGCTAAGTAAATGATAGGTTCATTGCGTGACTGGAAGAATTCCACAACCAACGACTATATGTAAGGCATTTGAAAGTTGCATTAGGAACCCCAAAAGCAAGGGCCCCACTAGCCTGTGAAGGTGCAGATCACTATTTTTACAAAAGTGTAACTTTCATCCGGACACCATACTTTGACCACTGACACTGGGAGCTGGAGTACTCCGATTCGTGCACTGACGATCTCTCTACGTAGCTAGAAGCATTGAGAATAGAAGTCTTTGGAGGTGATGAAGCGAGAAAAATCCTTCTAAGACCTCAAAAAGAAGGGCACCTTTCCCAAGGGAGTGTGTATTTCCCACACTTAGCCATTTCCCTGGTTGTCTGATTTCTTCAGCGATCCCCACTGACCCTTCATGTACGGGCGTTTGACAAACCTTGCAGGCTGACAGTTAGATTCACTGAATAGCTAGGAGGATTCCGCACAAGTCTTGTGAAGACTGTAACTGCTAAAAACCTCTGGTAGGCCTAAAGGCTAGGCGCCCCTGGCCTATAGAGGTACAGGTGTGTATTTTTACATTTTCCACCCTCTGTTTTACGTGCTCGGTAGAACCTCTATCACAATCACTCAGTATATCAGATCATCTTGCGAACTAGTGTGTTGCAGAGCTGAACTAAATTAGAAAAGATCCCCCAAAAACAAATTTTGCAGATTCATCCATCTGAGGGGTCAAATTGAAGGGTGCCCCTAGGCTACAGGGGCGCAGAAACTGAAAATTTGACAGCCTCTGTGACATGCATTCTCTTCGTACCTTCAGCTTCTGACTTCAATTGCCTAAGTTCTACACCTCGGATGACCTCGCTTGATAGCTCGTCGGAAACTGGTTAAATTCTAAAGAGATTGAATGTATTTGCAAGCGAAAGCAACTAAATCTGAGCCAAAAAAAGAAGGGCGCCCCTGGGCTACAGGGGCGCAGATTTGCTTTTTACAAAATGTCTTCATCTGTTTCATGTTCCACAAACACTGTTCTTGCCACTAAATTGACATTGTAGGAATATAATTCTGTCATGAAGCACTTCTCCATCATAACATGTCTTGCTTTGAGTCCCAGGTTCAGGTTTTGTCCTCCAGGTACTGACCAATTGCTGCTGACGACTGACATGACACTGACCAAAGTCCATACCTGACTTGCCCAAAAACGGTATCTTGACATCATTTTAACAAGGTTTAGACTCTTTTAAGCAAAATGCCTTAATGAAGCAAAAAATTTGGTTTGGGTACAACAAACATCTGCCACAATTTTGAGGAAAAAATTAGTAAACCCTCCAAACTGTTGCAAATGAGCAAGATACCCAAAAACAGACTGCAAAAACAACCACGGGTGCAGATGTTCGCACAACTCCAAGTGCGACTTAAAACAAATTGCAAAAAAGTACGATTTTTGAGGAAAAATTTACCAAACCCAAAAAACCAAAGATTACAAATCATCATTTTTTTTTTTCGGAAAAACAGTAAAAACCCAAACATGATTTTTGAGGATAAAAATTTGATCAAAACCGGACATGATTTTTGAGGTGAAAAATCGATCAAAACCAGACACGAAATCTAAGACATGAATCAAAGTACAAAACTTTGTTTTTTTTTGAGGAAAAACGGTAAAACCCAACAGAAATTTTTTTAAAGGAGAAAAAATGATTAAAACCTCCATAATTTTTTTGAAAAAATAGTAAACCCACCAAATAATTTTTGAGGACAAAATTATTAAAACCCAAATAATGAATTCTTTTTTTGTAAGGGAAAAAATATTAAAAACAACAATTTTTTCAAGGAAAAAATATTAAAAAAAACTCCAGTTATTTTTTTCCAAAAAATATCAAAACCCCTACACAAATTTTTTGAGGCGAAAATATTAAAACCCTTAAGCCAGATTTTTTTTTTTAAGGGCCAAAAAATGATTAAAAACCCAAACATCAATGCACAAAAACTCCTATCACGCTAGAAATGCCCAAGTTGCTGAGAAAAATTTGCAGAAATCCCATGAAAAAAGCATAAATCGCGAGCTAGAAATAGGAACAAAATTGCGTCAGAAAACAACGGTAGATTGCACCCAGACACAGGGTAAATCGCGGCTTCAGACAGAGAAAAATTGTAGGATTTTTCTAGAAACAAAGTGCGCCCAAAACAGTGAAAATACACACCGGAGATTGAATAGGTCGCGGAAGGAAGAACGAGCTTACAAGTTGTGAAAAAAAAACGGGTGGTTTTTTTCCGAGATGCCAAAGGCAAGGATGAAACACGCCCAGAAAAACTCGATCTGGAGAGAAAACACGAGAAGAAAGGTCCTAGACAAATCACGACCAGAGAGATCACAAGAAAAGGACGCCCAATTCCTGAAAAAAAAAATCGCATAACAAAACCTCAATAAAAAGGTCACGATTTTTGACGCCAGAAAGATCCTGTATAGAAAAGAGTCAATGCCTAGAAAACCAACACGATTTTTGTAGAAGATTACTTAGAAGAAAACCATGTGATCACAAAAGGAAGAGAAGCGATTTTCAAAATCTTCTTAAAAAAAATTAGAAATTGCACCAGAACCTTTCCCACTCTGATACCATGTAAATTTGGTAAATAATGAGATAATAGTATGGACAGAAGAGCCTTGCTCTTACAGAATTTACAAACCCTAAAAATTAAGGAGTAGCAGTAGTTAATTGAACGTTAACTAGTACGAGACAGGTAGTTAACTGATACGGAAGTAGAAGTTAACTAACAAGGTACAAACAGTTAACTAAATGTTAACTGGACGATAGACAAATAGTTCACCGAATGTTAACTGGACTCTACAAGTAGGTACAAACAGTTAACTAACTGTTAACTATACACTACGAATAGTTACAAACAGATAACTAAGAGTTACAAATAGTTACAAACAATAGTGACCATTAATAGGTAATATATTATTTTAATATATACCACAGATTTTCTACTAACAGCATTGCTATCCCTTATGAGATTTATTCATCATTGCAGTTTGTCATTTCGGCTTGAGTATTCAAGAGAGTGTATTTGCATGGTGTTGTCCCACCTTTGTTATTTTCTCCCTCCATTGAAGTTCTCAAAAAATAAGTAGTTCTATTTTAGGCATAGTTCATGATGTCAGATTTTTCCCATTTTCAATATGGCCCTTAAATTGCTTAATTAGTGTGGCTAAAATGCCTTTCTCATGATATGTGGAGTTCCCTTGCATCTCTACAAATTCATGTGCACTTGCTCACTCAATCCACATTTTCACAATATTAAAACATTACTTATTGCAGAACTTGGCACTCCCAATGCAAGTGATGCAAACTCAATGCACCCCCACCCTTCAAATTTCCACAAGTTGTTATATACAAATCTTGCATGAGTTCACGTCCTCTATGCACGTCATTTGGTTTGAAACATACATCGCTGCTCTGGAGGCCCACAATCCTGCAAAGCATGTGTAATGATTGGAACCAAAGAACTAAGACATAGTCATGCACACTTGCAAATTTTCTTTGCTCTTCCTGCTGTTAAGGCCCCCCCAATATTTTGCAATACTTATACATTGTGAGTTTGCAGATATTTTATGCACCCATCAAATCTTGCAAGTTGCCAATTGACTTCTGCCTCCCACATTTTCCACATGGCGTATCTACCATGAGGTATTTGCACGGACTTTTACGATGCCTATGCACATGCTCCTAAATTGCAATTTGCACATGAACTTCCTAAGTCCACAACTCCACTTTCTTTATGTTTGTAGAATCCTAACTCCTATAAGACTTGCATACACAATATTCACCTTCACAAAAGTGCCAAAAGTGCAAAAATCTTAAAATATTTAACACACTTGTGTGGTCTGAGTTTTTATAAAACTTATTCTTTTCTCCTCATTTTCACATTCATTTGGATGTGTATGTGCCTACAAAACACTCCTACACTCCTTGAGAACCGATCCCTACAACAAATTTATTGTTTTCTGTACAAGCCTTCTTCTCTACAGATTTATTTATGTGCATTCACAAAGTTTTCAGCGAGAACCTATTCATGCTCAACTCAATTAGGGCATCACCAAAGTTTGGTTCTGACTTCTGCACTTCCAGGTATTCCTCATTCATTTGTTCTATTACTCGCATCTACTTCAAATGAAATTAGCATACCTTTTGGTTTGAACAATTGAAATCCCACACATTCTTGAAAAATCCTCTTGTACGCATTTGTACCTTTAGGGTTTTGTGATTTCATGTGCAAACTTCCTCTCATAATATACACACTACTCACTATTTCCTACACTTAGTTTCAGAAATTGCAAAGACTTGGTTTCTTCAAGCACAATTGCTATAATTGCTTGTGTTTTAAAATAACTGGTTTTGTGGGTTTGTGGACTATGCACACTTGCAAATCATGCATATGTTTTCACATTTGGCATCCCCACAATAGTTATACAGACATCAGAATTGTGGACTTGCCATGCAACCCCACAATATTTGTTAGTTGCAAACCTACTTCCGCATTCCACATTTTCACAATATCTGAGCATCACTTGCACTTAAATTGCCTACTTCTACACTCCACATTCCCACAAAGCTACTACCTAACAAACAAATCTCCTACATACTTGTGTTTCTTCTTTTCCTTTGATCATATCTTGCCTTAAGAGTTCTCATATGACTTCTCCAAGAACAAAAGAGATGAAGTACAAATATAAGTGGGTGGCCCCTCCAAAAATCATATCCACGATGAATGAAGTGTCAGATATTGATTCAAGACATATAGATATATTGGAATTTATAAGACTACACACACTAGATGCATAGTTTATAGTTGAATAGTGCAAGCAATTGCTTTCCCTACATCTATCCAAACTCCATAGTTAATCATGCCCTACACAAAACACTATGACCCTCAAAGCAAGATAATTGTTATTCTTGAAAATGAAGTTAGACATCACTCCCAATGGCATCAAGGAAACCTTGCAGCCACATCAGTTTAAGTATGTGTCATTGAGTGTTGCTACTAGTTTGAATTGTTACAACCTAGATCTTGATCATTGTCTAAGATTTATGAACAAGAATTGATAGACCAAACCAAGGTTATCTTCTTCAAGATTAGCAAGGCACTCCTTAGGAATGATTTTCACCAAAGATCAAAGACCTGATCACTCTTTTGATCACAACCGGCTGGCCCACATCCTTTCATGCTGCTATTATCTTCCCAAGAAGAGAATACACCCTTTCTCGTAAAAGAGGCCCATTGGAAAAAGCCTTCAAATATGAAGCAAGAGAGGTTGTAGATGAGAGCATGCTCATTGCATTTATAGCAATGGGATTCCTTTCAACCTTGTCAGATCACCATATTGGCAAGATATGGTGACAACAGTTACCAATGCATCAGTTGATTACATTAGTCCTAGGTATGAAAAGGTGCACACCACCTTATTGGCCAAGGAAAAAGCTTCCATAGAGGCATCATTGAGAGCAATCAAGAATACTTGACCCAAAACAGGAGTGTATCATTTCTAATGGATGGAAGGATGTCAAAACTAGACCACCAATTAATGTCATTGCAATGTCCCTAAAAGGGGCAATGGTTTTTAAGCCAATTGATTGTGAGGTGCAAGAGAATGATGCAACTTTCATTTCCAATATCCTCATACGAGCCATAGAGATGGAAAGCCCTAAAATGTTGTCCAAGTTATAACAAACAATGCTAAAAATTGTACGACAGCGAGTTGAATAATGGAGGATACATGTGGGCATATTTTTTGGATACCATGTGTCGTCCACTCTCTCAACTTGATATTGCAAAAGATTGGCTCAAACATTGAGTGGGTCAAACAAATCTAAACGAAGGCCAAGGAGATTCAAATATTTGTGACAAGTCATCATATATCATTGTAATGTCCCTTGTTCAAATGCTTATAACTTTGTCTTTGATTTTTAAATTAGGATGTCAAGTTTGCTACACAACAGCTATAATTATTGGTTAAGCTAGGATGTTATATATGTATAATGTAAGATAGATGATATGATGGTCACAGTAATGTCAATATTCTGGTGCAGACCCCTTGAAAATGAGTCTAAGGTGATAATTGACCCAAAAATGCAAATTGATAGAAAAGGGCAGTTGTTGTTTCTATGTGACCTAACCCCTCAGCGGTGGAGTATGCTCAACGTCCAAGGTATTGATACATCAGCTGTCTCTGTCTCTGGTCATGGCAGATAGAACTGCACTCAACTAGAGGCTGGTTGGAATTTGTGAGTACTCCAGTTCTGATCTGGGCTAGGTGTCTTTTCCCAACTTTTCCAATATGTTGAGTTAAGGTATATCAATCTGTCTGTTCCCTCATTCTATCGTTCCTTATCACCTTTTATATCTTTATACTGGAACCAAAAGAGACGTGATTCTTGAATAGAGAAGTCCATTTTAAATGGACATATCCCTTCCTTTATTTATTGTAAATCTCTTGCTCATCTAGTAGTTTCGCATAATAACTTCATCATATCATTTTAGTATTAATTACAAATGATTCATATGAGGTTCTTGTAAGTTACTAACTAGTAAACAACTCTCTATTCTGGCTCCACTATACTATTGTCAAGCCACGTCATATTTCAAGGGATGACATGTCGCTGGAAATATGACGTGGCGGTGCTACACCTAGATAGAAGGCCCGATAATATTTATAATTGATAGAGTATTATGTGCAACGATGTATTGAACTCTCATTTAAGTATTCATATCCTCACGGCTTTGTGAATAGTTTTAGATAATTATCGGCCAACACCATTAACTTTCCTAGGACGTACTTAGTCTTAGGCCCCCTTTACCAGTATCAATTTCTCTAAACTCAAATCACCGGGTTGTGTGATGATTGGAGGTTATGACATAGTATTTATACACAACGTTATCTTCAGGGATATTCGATAACTCTCCAATGAGTAAATCGATGTCTAAAGATGGCAGTCTGAATATTAATATCGGCTTCTTGAGTATCACGATTTTTCAACAGCGGTGGCTTAACAATGATGTCTGTTTTTATATTAATATATATTAAATGCTTCTTGTTTCAGTATTATATTTATAAGTTGATTTTATTGATTTATATCGTAGACACTAAAAATTGTCCTAAGCCCGTGACTTCTAAATTCTCCATCATTTCCCCTTTTGTCTTTGATAATTAAATAATTTTAATTATTTTATAAAGTCATAAGTCTTCTATTAATTATAAAATTTTAATTATTTAATTAATTCATTTCTATCTTTATTCTTCCTTGATTAATTACATAAATTTTATTTATTTAATTACATCACTAATTAAGTCCTTTTCTTTCTAAAATTAAATAAATTCCTATTTATTTAATTTCTATGTCACTTTCCACTATAATTAAATAATTATTTTAATTATTTAATTATTCATTAGCTTTTTCTCTCATAAATTAAATAAATTTTATTTATTTAATTTGGTCCACTCTCTTGAATTTTGAATTAAATCATTATTTAATTAAAAATGATTCCTCCTATGTCACATTCTTCTATAATTAAATAATATCTTTATTATTTAATTATTCATTGGCCACCTAGATTAAATAATTTTTATTATTTAATTTCTCTTCTCACCTCTTTGTTCGTGCTAATCTTATCTTCCACATCAAATCTTATTTCTTGACATCTCATTTAATCTTGGCCCTTGATTGAATTATCTCATAATTCAATCTCAACCCTTCATCCTTATCATTTGCCCTAATTTTTCCCTAACCCTATTTCATACTACAACTTTCAATCTTGGCCATTGATTAAGACATCTTATTGACATCCAATCTCAACTATCAATCCAAATCAGACCTTTCCTATAAATCAACCCTCTCATAAGCCATTAGGGGGGTTGATTCTTCAAATATCTTTATGCTGCCAAAATCATTCTTGAATCATTCATCCATTTCTATCTATCATCATTCATCTATAATCTCCATCTCAATGTTATGCTGCTGAATTAAGCAACCGACATATCAAATCAATCAAATAATTCATCCATCATTGCGTCTATTTGAGGTATTGAAGATTTGGATTAGGTAATGCATGTTATTGTTTTATCATTTTTATTTTATCCAAATTTTTCATATATATTAATTTTATATATTTTTTAATATTTATTATATCATTATGAGTATAACATTTAAATTATTAATATCTATATTTTAATATTCATAATTATAATATTGTCTTTGACAATTATAATTATAATGATATCCAATGGTTAATATTTTTAAATGTGCTTTTTTTGTTATCTTAATGTCACGATTTCGAGGACATGACAATCATAAGCCATCTTCAAGACATTCTTCAACTTGGAGTTGTAGAAGGTGATTTTATTTTTATTTTGATATTTTTTAGTATATTTATTATTTTTTAATTTTTTATTTAAATCTAAAATATGTGCTAAGTTGCTACTTTCTAATTTTTTAATTTGTGTTAATTTTCACACCAGGGTAGATTATTGAAACTTGATTTGCATCACACAATTGTCTTAAGATGATTTGTAAAGTGTTGGATCACCAAGAAGTCTTCAATGGATCACCAAGAAGAATACCATCCACATGAACAAGAAAGTAGTGCACTATGAGCAAGAAGACAATATGATCAAATGATGATCTTAGAATGCATTGAGATTGAACTCATGGGATGATTTATAAAAGTACAAGAGCCTTGCTTATATAGGCAAGGTGAGAGGAGGTTGGATAACCACCTTAGTTACAAACATTAAATACCTAATGCATAATTATAAATGCATGAGAGAAATATTAAATGCCTAGATAAGTACATGCCTATTAATGAGATATGGTCTCATTAAATACTAGTTTCTAGAATGCCATCTAGGAAACTAACTCCTAAGTAAACTTATTAATGATGTGAATAGGTCCTCACTGATATCTAGTTAGGAAATATCCCCATTCACACTAACATGAAGGTGCAAGAGGCATTGAACATGATAGTCATCAACACTCTTTGGAGTGTATGGAAGCAATCACAAATAGAAAGAGCCCAAAAGGTCAAAGCATTGATCCTAGATGATGAGTGGTGGGCTTGTGTGGAATATATTTTGAGATTCACAAAGTCCATTATGTGTATGATTAGGTATGTAGATAGAGATCAACCATGTTTGGGTAAGATTTATGATGTTATGGACTCCATGGCTGAAAAAACAACCATAATAGAAGCCAAAGAGCATGACTCGACAAAAATATTTTTCAAAAGAGTGCAAAGGATCATTGTTGACCATTGGAACAAGATAAGCACGCCCTTACATCTCCTAGCATTTGCTTTGTCCCCAAATTATTATAGCAAAGAGATAATTTACTTTCCTTGCCAAGGAGGGTGGCACCATATAGAGATGAAAGGGTTCCTACTAGACACAAGATTTGAAATGATAACTCATATTCGATATTCGTTATTCATTATTAAAACAAGGAGAGGAATACTCCTTAAATAATAAAGTACAAGATGATGTTTCTAAAAAGAAACAATTGTGAGCTAAAACTAACTAAAGTAAACTATCAACTAAGATGACCATTAAATATTACAGTAATACTTCAATACCCTCCCTTAATGGTCATTCTACTAACTAAAACTAAGTCTACCCATAATCTCATGGTCTTCTTGCCATGAATGCATAAAAGGCAGACTCTTGCTCAATATGCTCTACAACATGAGCCTTCTGCCAAGACCCTTCCTGGTTGGACTTCTGATCAGCCAACCACTTCCTGTAGTGCTTCTACATATGACCACTCTTACCACAATAATGGCATGTGAAAGACTTCTTGGAGCTATCCTCCGATTTGCCTTGTCCTTTCTACTGAGTGTACTTGCCTCTGCCATCTTTGGCAATTAATACTTATTCAACACTAAGAGACTCATTGTTGCTCCCAAACTACTTCTTCCACCTATCCTACTGCAAGAGCTTGTTGCACAACTCATCAAACTTCAAGTCAACATTGGTAGAGGTAATGTTGAGAGTTTCGATGAAGTGCTCGTAGGATCATGGCAAGTTTTTTAACGTGATTACCACCATATCCTAATTGCGACCAATGGCCTCTAGTTGATCACGAATGTCTTTTATCTTCATCAAGTGATCCTGCAAAGACACTTTGTCATCCATCATAATGGAAAACAACATATTCTTCAGGAAGAACGCCCTGCACTTGGCTGAGATCTCATGAAGATCCTTCAAATGTTTCCAAATCTCCACAGCAAACTTACTAAATGGTATTTCTAGTAACATCTCATCAGTGACAGACAACTTCAGAAGCATAACCGCCTCTCAATTACTTCAATCATACTTGTCTTCGTCCTTTCCCACAATTGTGGGGCAAACTTTTGTACCCAAAACAAGTGAATCCAAACATCGGTACTCAAAGATGGTAAGCATCCTCTGCTTCCATGTGTTGTAGTTTTTACCATTGAACCTCTAGCTACCTTCCAACATGATGTTGGTCAAATATGCCATCCCTCTCGTTTTCCAAAAGCACGAAAAACGAGGTAAAAGTTAATGATCAACTGGCATGGATCCCAAGGCAATTAGCTAGCACAACTTCCACAATTTTAAAAAAATCGTCAAACAAACAGAGGCTCAAAAACCCATTATTTTTTTAAAAAAATCAAGAAAAACTTAGACTTCACCCAGAAACCCAAGGCGGTAGAATTGGCAAGATATTTTTTAGAAAAAAATGTCAAAAACTTTAGAAACACTTGGAGACCTATCCAGTTGCAGAAACCCATCAAAGAATAGGCACAAAACCCTAGGTCGCAATAAAGGATTCATGAATTTTTGTTTTTTTTTTAAATTCGTCAAAAAAACACAAAGAAATCTTCAAAAATCGCCAATAAAAGGACCTTCATGCCACCCGTAGAAAAGAGAGTATTCACAACAAGCAAACGCAAACCCATCGCAATTTTCAAAAAGATAGAAAAACCCACGAAATGAAGGTCGCACGATCAAAAAGAATAGGAGACATTTGAAGAAATAACACCAATCTTCACGCAACAAACATAAGTTGCGCAACTAAAAAACCCTTCAAAATCTGTCAAAAAAATCGCGCAAGGATAGAAACAGACCCACAAACTCCTTCAGTCGCGATATGTAGGAAAAAAAATCCACCTAGAAATCGTACGAAAAAAGGAGATGTGATCTACTGAAAAATACTACACAAACACCTCTAGAAATCACCCAGAAAATGAGATGCGATTTCAAACGAAAAACCTCCATGATTTGCAAATAAAAAAAAAACTTCAAATTCCTGCAAAAAAACCCTCAAATTTTTGCTTCAACACAATCCACAATTTTTTTTAGCTCTCAAGCCCTCACAATTTTTATTTTTAAAAAATAAGACAAAAATCTTTCAAAAAAATCCAAATTTTTCAAGTAAACAATTAACCTTGATTTTTATTAAAATCAAGAAAAACATTTAAAATTTTTCAAAAATTTCTTAGGAAAACAGTGTTCCACGGGGTTTTGGGGACGGGCGGGGGCGGGGGCGTGTTTAGGGGATGTGGGTTGGGGTCCTAAATTTAGAGGCGGGGGGGGCCGATGGGGAGGGGCCAGTGCTGAAATACATATAGTACTTGAAAAATAGTTATAAAAAGATGTATAAGTATAAGAATTATACATCGGAGACAACTAGGAGTCCCCTAGATGTCTGAGGACACTAACATCCTCGAAGTCCTAGATTGTCTTGGAAGGCGACATTGGTGATGGGATGGTGGCGCTAGTGGTGGGCTGGTGGGGGGACGCCCCCCAAATCCCCAAGTCTCTGAGACGTCCCCGTCCAGGAAACGCGAGGTTTTTTTGGGGGAGGGGGCGTCCCCGTGGAACACTGGGAAAACATAAATTTTATTAAAAAAATCGTCAAAAATAAGCCTAAGCTCTGATACCATGACATGATAATTGATATTCAATATTTGTTATTCATTATTAAAACAAGGAGAAGAATACTCCTTAAATAATAAAGTGCAAGATGATGTTTCTAAAAAGAAACAATCGTGAACTAAAGAGAACAAACTAAAAGTTGCTAAAACTAACTAAAGTAAACTATCAACTAAGATGACCATTAAATATTACAATAATACTTTAATAAGATTGCATTCAAAACAATATTCCCAAATGTAGATATACAAAGTGTTGTCTCGTTTAAGTTTTGGCCAATTCATATCTTCAAAAAATTATGATGTTTAGGCTCTTCAAGACAAGTGCAAGAAAGACACTCATGAATGATGGTACCTACATGGCCAATGCTCTATTTACCTATAGTCTCTTGCAATAAAAGTTCTATAAAGTATACATCTTTATATTTTTAAATTTTTAACTTCTTCATTTTCTTTCACTAATATTTATTAAAATTTAAGATTTTTAATTGTAAATTCAGCAAGTTGCAAGTTCTTCTTTAGCTAAGAAGAATTGAAGGATATACTCTTTTATCCACTTAGTTAAATGCAACCGATTGGGTGCAAAAACAAAGCTAAGGATTTAATCTTTGTGCACTCCAACTTGCATCTTTTGTCACATAAGATACCTGATTACAATGAGGGGTTGACAAGAAAATGGGATGTAATGTCCCATTTTTGGGATAACCCTAAATCTACCCTAATTTATCAATTTTTTATTAATCAATTGGGTTTTTGGGAATATTTATGACTTGGTTACATCCCTGCAAGACAGAATTAGAAAATATTTACAAGATAGTATTATATGATGCTCCTATTTGAATATGTAAAGGGACAAGGAAAGTAAGGTTAGTGATACAACTATCTGTTTAATACTTGCAAATAGGTTAGTAAATGCTTATAATAAGAAACAATATCTTATCATAAATATATATTGGAATCTTTTAGGTTTCTAATTCATTCTTCCTGGAACAAAATGGTCTGATAGGGTGCCCAAGAAACCCTCTACCCTAGGCCCAAAAGCAGTACACCCCTCTTGGCCCCATGTGGCCCCTTGCCATCCATATGGGGTGGTGTGCCTAGTGAGGCGTCCTATCACCGTTCCCCTTATCAGAACCATTATTGCTTAATCAATCATCATGTTGGGAGGTTGAGAGTGCAACTACAGCAGGGTGTCCCGGAAATCACTCCTTCTAAGCCCAAGAGCAGTACACCCCTCTTGGCCCACATGTGGCAAGCCTCAACCATCCACCATGGGGTGGTGTACTTAGAGGATGACCCCAACGCTGTTTCCCCTCCTCATAGGCCCACAACTCCCTTATCACTACAATCAGATTATCAAAATGCAGTTCATATTTTAATCTTACATATTGAATCAATCCACATAGAGATCAATAATACATACACCATTTCACATTTAGCAACATAGGGAGAATCGAATTTATGCAGGGATTTACACTTACCTGGGCGTGATCTGCAGGAGCTTTCCCTGATCCTCAGTCACCAAGTCGGCAGAGCTGCTTTTCCTTCTATCCAGCCGTGATGCCTTCCTTCCTTATGATGTGTTTCAATAGGATGAGAGATCGTGATTGTCTTCAACACTGTCGGGGGTGCAGAAGTGTAATTAATCTTTTATTTTCTGATGTTCTTTGATATGCCAATACGGTAGCAATAGGGGTCAGGCCTTTTCCTCTATCGAGTGGGTGAGTGTAATCTTCAATAATTCTTTGGTAATGTAACTGCTATAGCACCCCTATCTTCCTTACCACGGCTCCATATTGATTGCCTTAGATTTCCAGAAGAGGACACATGACAACCTCCACATCAGGATTGTAATCCACCAATAAGTGGCTTGATGATAGAGGATTCTGAAAGTATCGACAAACTCTAGATATGAGCCTTGGTAGTTATCTGTTGGAGTTTACGAACCCTCCCCTTCAAGCTTGAACATATGATTGCGGCAATAATGAATGTAGAGTATCGGTATAATTCCTGGCCCGGTAGCTATAAGGAACAGCGCCTTGATTTCTTACATCATCCAAATCTAGGGTCAGCTAATGAGCAAATGCTTAGTTCTGAAATCTATTAGTAAATGGTGCACCCATTCTTTGTCTTGGTCGTAGGCTCTACAAGAGCACTCGGTCAATGTTTATAAATATACAAGTCTCCAAGGGTTCCCATCGATCAGAATATGTTTTTATATTCTTTTATTCCTCCTTCCAATTATTCAGAGTCCACGACTCCTCCTAGCTGGTCTCCTTATTCCCCCAACGATGATCTCTTAGTCTACTCATAAAGTATTTCCAAAGTTCTTAATCTTTCTTGCTTTCTTCCCCGATGATACTCCGCTATGAGGTTGACTTCCCTTTAACATTTCGATTGGCCAAAAGACATGGCCTTTTACTTATCAACGGACATGCCTCTTGAATAAATCACTGCCTATCAAAGATAACAGATCACAGCCTTTGCTCAACTCATTAATCGTTGATTTTTTCTAATAATATTCTTTAGTAATAAACATAATAATTACTACTATAACATGATCACTTCATCGATAATTTACTCCTTTTTTCTAATATATTCACACTGGTCTCACAATAGATAACACATTGTTCTTTTAATGTCTCCTATAAATCGCTGTTTTTGTATCCCCTCTTTGATTGCTCCATTAATTTCTGGTCCATAAAGATGAATTGCTACACCTTAATTTTCATCTGTCTCTACCTTGGGCGACTTCCAACTTTCATAGAGACATGCATATTCTTTTATAAAGATTAATTTATTTAAACTTCCTTAATGGAAGTCGGCCTCAACTAAAGCTTGATCACATAATCATTACTTTTTGATTTAATCGCTGCTATTTGTTAATGTTATGTTATCATAATTGTCATTATTAATATTTACACTTTTATATTTGATAATTATAATTTATATAAATTGATTTTATTATTTTATGTATCTATATTTTAGTATTTATAATATAGTAATTATAATTATAATATTGTCTCTGACAATTATAATTATATCGAATGGTAAATATTCTTAATATGCATTTTATTACCTTTGGTGTCATGATTACGGGGACATGACATGGGATCTAACTCCAAAGTGTGTCGCCTTAGATGTTATTATTGCACAACTTGCTCAAGTCTCTATCGATGAGGCAACTTCTACATATGATGTGGGTAGTGGAAGTAGCACTGCAGCTGATTGCAGTTCAAATGAAATTGAACCAAATGTTGACTATCATGCTCTCAATGAGAACATTGAAGAGCCATATGAAAATTATTGAATATTGATTGTAATTTTCATTTTGTATCGAAATTCAAGTCTTTGACAAATCAATGAATTATGAATCACTGAATTTCAATTCACAAGTATTTTATTTGTTGCAAGTTATGAGGTATTTAAATATTTTTTCTTTTGTTTATTGGCAATTATGAACATTGAATTTATGAGTATTACTTATTAGCTATTACTTATGATATATATATATATACACACACACATGAACCCATACCCATACTCGAGGGTGGGGAGCAATTGCCATACCAGCATACCCAAACCTCAAACCCATACTCGGGAGTGGGGGGAATTGCCATACCAGCATACCCAAACCTTGAACCCATACCCATCCACATACCAAGACAAGCAACGTAGGAAAATTTCAAAGTTGAGATAACATAAGATTTGCAAACATCTTTTTCCCATCAAATGTAATGTTGTACTAAAGAACCCTGATGCAGAAAGAGATCAAGCTACCATATAACCCATGATGACAAAATGAACAAATACATATATGTAGGTTTAGTCAAGGATTTAATAATCAAGGTTCAAGTCAATGGCATCCAGAGTATTAATATTCTTTAAGCTTTACTTCTCAAGTCTCATACTCAAGATGAACAAATCTTTTGTGCAATGTTTCCATAAGCAAACAACAGATTGGAGTCACTTCTCCCGAAACTCTCTTGGACAATATTTTAGGAACCCAACAAAGCCTCTTAGAGTACATTCCAAGGCATTTTAGCAGACATATTAAGGCCAAAAAGGTAGTTAAATTTGGCTTTGGTGTAACTATTATTATTATTATTATTATCCAGATGCCAAAGTCATGGAGATGGATTCCGTGAGCCTCTCTTGTTTTTCCAATTTTTCGTGATAGAAATTTAAATGAATGTCAATTTTTCATAGACCTGATCTTGTTGTTGTACACAATCTCAATCACAGTTTCAATTTGAAATTTTCAATATTAAATTTATTTTATTTTTTTCATTCTTTTTGGATTTTTAAGGTGTTAGATAAAAGAACATTGTATGTGCATTTTCAAATGTTTCAACAAGGAAGATCCAAATTGAATGCAGTAAAACATACCCATAAAGGAATCATAGCTGGAAAGTTGAAAGGGCATATTCCCGCACAAACTCCTAGAGGTTGCCTGATGCTGTAAGTATCAATGCCAGTTGATACATTCTCGACAAACTCACCCATTTGTAAACTTGCCATATTGCAAGAATGTTCTACAACCTCTGCAAGAAATTATAAATAATGAATAAACTCAAAGAGCATAGAGGATAACATTTTCTTCTTTATGCGTCACTTTTCTTTTTCACTTCAAAATGACTAAAATATAAAGATGATTTGAGACATTGTAAACACCTAAAATATTTCCTTTTCAACTACACAACTGTAACAAAGACTTTTGCATTCATTATATTGATTATTGAACTTTTTTAATAGAGAGGATAATGTGAATCCTAAGAAAGCTGTTTGTAGGAAGAATATCATTGAAGAATGTCACATCCATATTCTTACTAGGTTATTGGTATGGCTAAATAAGATACGGACGTTAACAAAATTTAGAAAATTCCCATGCTTCTGATTTTCCAAATGCCAAGGACTAGTAAACTGCTCTGATATTGAATTGATTCGTAATGTCATCAAAAATTAAGAATTAATATAAATTGGACTGTGCTACTTATAATCAAATAAATGACAATCAGAGAGGAAAGAATACTGTGAAAGAAAAGTGAACACGCAGATTTGTATCCTGGAAACTCCTTGGAAGGGTAAAACCAGCTTTGGTAGTGGCAAATGTACTGCTACTGAATTATTATTAGAAATCACACAAATAGATTAAGATTTGAAGTATTGTGGAATACAATTTTCATCTTGCTCCGCTTGGTTAGATACTCATTGTTAAGACCACAGCTTGAATTACAATGGAATTCTACTTCTCCGTGTTCTATAACACTCAAATCCATCTCTCATTGCACAATCCAACTCCATCTTGTCTTTATAAAGATGTTGGGATGTCCTCCTCGTGAACCTAGAAGGTTCCAGATGCCAAATTAGAGGGAGAAACATCAAACTGTTTGCTTCATATTCCATGTTTCTGATATCAAGACAACCCACCATTTCAAGAAAACCATAAGTTTCACAACCACTGGAGTGATTATCAAAATGCTGGGGCAGTTTAGAAACCACTGCCTGTGCAAACCGGCAGTTTCACTTTGCTGCGATTGTTGGGTTGTTTCTGAGAGCTGAAGCCTCTTTAAGTGATTTCACTAATAAATTGTGACTCATCTTGATCCTTATGGATCATCTTCTTGGAACCTCACCCAACATCCAAGGCCAATAAAAATTTGGTAGCAAAGAAAAACTACTACTATGTGCTTATCTCCTCAATGCAAGTTGTTAGCAAGGGGAAGGTCTTCAATTCAAAAATATGGTAGATCCACTTTGCCTAGAATGAGACTGAGGAGGTTGGGAAGCCATGGTAGTAATACATAGTGGAAAACTGTCTTTCCAATGTTCTTTAATTGATTGTGAATGAATTGAGTCAATGGGTGCCTACTACCTCCACTACCTATGTTGGGTTCAAAGAAGTAATTAATTATCCTGATAGCTCTAGTGGCCCCATAAGGATTTAGAAAGAAAGCCTCCCAAAGAATAAGTGCTAAGCATATTTGATAAAATATCCGATCAATTATCAATATAGATGGTGGTATCTCCCCCCATCTCATGGTAAATACAAGACCTGAAAATAAATTGCTCCTTAGTCTCTACCTCTTGGAGGTCCAAGGGAGCAAATACAAAAGATCATGTCACCTCACAAAAAGAGATTGGATAAAAATCCAATCAAGTATCAATATAGATGGTGGTATCCGCCCCCATCTCATGGTAAATAGGAGACCTGAAAATAAATTGCTCCTTAGTCTCTACCTCTTCGAGGTCTAAGGGAGCAAATACGAAAGATCATGTCACCCCACAAAAAGCAGTCAGTCTTGTCCCATAATTGATAAATTAAACCCTTAGCTGGTTAAAGAGAAGTGTCATGAGATCAATGATGCTAGAGATACTCCTGCTGGATAAGGGTGTTTACAACCTCCAATACCAATGGTGGATTGAAAGAAGGAAGTTATCATCCTGATAGCTGTAGGGGCCCTTCTAAGGATTTAGAATGACAACCTCCAAAGAAAATGGACCAAGAGTATCTGATCAGGGTATCAGAAGAAAGTGGATAAAAATCCAATCAAGTATAGTCATGCTGAATAAGGTTGCTTCTACCTCTAATACCTATGGGGGATTGAAAGAAGGAAGTAATTATCCTGATAGCTGTAGGGGCCCTTGTAAGGATTTAGAATGACAACCTCCAAAGAAAATGGGTCAAGCATATCTGATCAGGGTATCAGAAGAAAGTGGATAAAAATCCAATAAAGTATCAACATAGATGATAGTATCTCCCCCCACCTCATGGTAAATAGGAGACCTGAAAATAGGTTGCTCCTTAGACTCTACTTCTTGGAGGGAGAAAATATAAAAGATCATGTAACCCCACAAAAAGTGGTCAGTCTCATCCCACGGTTGGTAGAATTAGATCCTCAGCCAATTAAACCAAATTGTCACTCCGTGAGATCAATAATACTAGAGACAGTCCAACTAAAGAGTGGGTAGTTGTAAGGGATTGTTCAATGGAAATTCCAAGCTTAGGTGAAATTGAAGTTAACTCGCTTACCAAAGAGAATGCTTGCTGAGAGAATGAAAGAAAAGTACATCTTCAAACATTTCCTTACAACCTTTTCATTAGTAATTTCACACTTCCTATCAATTGTTGGTTTCCCATGCAAGGAGCCCTCTTTCAATATATTTTTTACATTGAGCACACCAATAGGCGCTTGTCAGGTAGAACTCCCAATTAGTTATAAACAGATATACACTGAGAATCTGATGGGTCAATAAGATTCAAAATTGAGTCGCATTAACACAATTCGGATTTCCAACTTCCAGTTCAGATGTTTGTAAATTATGAAAATGAGGTAGAGTATATTTTTCATCTGCACACTTTGCAAGATATGTTTCAAAGTAGATGAATGTAGATTATTTTCTTGTGCTTGTTCTGAAAAATAACATTTTTATTTTGTTATTTATCCATAATTTTAAAAAGTATGACAATTAAATTAGATTACTTATATTATATAAAAAAATTATTTATATACAATATGTAAGTAATTTATATAGTATAATTATGATAATATAAACTTAAATAAAGTAATATTGTTAATGTAGTTTTGATAATTTTACATTAAATGTTCTAAAAGTGTCAATGTTTTTTATTAGACAAGCAAGGAAAGGGCCCTAATCCCATGGTTACAGCCAAACGATCAAAAAAGAAAAAACAGGGTGGGAAACAGCGCCACCATCCAACACCAAAAAATAGCATCCAGGGTGGCATGCAAGCCAAATATCATAACCATAACCATAGACCATCCATAATTAATCAAAAACATAAATTTTTTACTAGAGTACTTAAAGCTATGCAAGCCATTAATCAAATCAACCATGTACCAACAAGTCCTAAACAATAACAAAGCTATTATGAAATAGTAGTCTGGAATCTAGAAGTGATAGGACACAAAAAGGAGAGCAGTCATTAAACAACATCAAAAGAGAAAGCCATTACTCGTATTTTCCCAACAAGTCCCCATATTCACCAATAAGGGAGATATACTCCCTCCAGTCAGGTCCCTCAGAATCAGCACCTTCAAGTCATGCGACTTCCCCAGTTTTTTTAGCTTCCTGGAAATTTTTGTTTGACCAGAAACCACACCAATCATCACTCTGCGCATCAGCCTATTAGTCACCATCAGCGTGACCAAGGCTTTCTCCATGTCATCATACTGAACCTGCAAAAATGTTAGTCTGCTTTTCATATAATCCAAGCTAGAATCAACAACATTGTTATCATTGCCAGTATTCCTAGCATCCGGAACAAACAGGGTATCATCCTTTGGGTCCTCCTCCATTTCAGTTTGCTCCTCACCATCATCTTCCTTCTCCTCTTCCGATCCCTGTTCCCCCATTTCATAGGCAGAATCCTCAAAATCCATCCCATCAAAATCTTCATCTACCTGGGCTTCGAATTCTTCAATTTCCAAATCTTCCTCAACACACATAGAGATTTTTTGTTTTCCTTTCCTATCCTTGGAAGCAGCCTTTGCCAAGCGAGTAGACCTACGGCCACCACTACCGCCACTTCCTTGCCCCTGCTGGTTCTCAATCATTTCCTCATTTTGCAGACCCTCTTCACTGATTGTGATAACTTCTTTTTGAGGATTCAGATCTTTGTTAATCTTCTTAGACTTGGGTAATTCCAAGAGAAGAGGAGAATGTTTTCTCTTCTCCAAGGTCGCTCTCACAAGCTTAGTCTCCAAAGAACCTTTACCAGCAGATTTCTAAGACACAGAGGTAGAAGGATTCGAACAAGCAGCAACAGGGGAAGGGCATTTGGCAAGGGTAAGAACCCTTCTAGCAGCAACAATGGGAGGCGGACAAGGAATAGGATCCACAGCAAGGTTTGCGTCCACAGGGGGATCGTCATTGTCACCATCATTGCGATTTTGATAATCATTTCCAGCAGCCAAAGGGTTTCCATGAGGGTTTAGTGCAAGAGCATGCTTATACAGAGCAAGCATTAAGCCTTGATGCAAGGGAGGGCTAGCACCATTCTCAATGTTAATTTGCAAGGAAGACAAAAGGTAGAAGGGCAAATTTATTCTTTCACCATGCCTAATATGATTTAGCAAAGGAAAATGATATGCATGTACAGACATGTATCTACCTTCCAACGTAAAATACCTCATTACAAACAAGCTTACCAAGGCGTAGGGAGGCGAAAGCTCTAACCTAGCGTACCCATTTTGGAAGCGTTTGAGATTCTCCCCATCATGCAGAAATTTGTCCAAAAACATCTGGTAGTCAGCCCCACTTTTCTTTGCCACCTTCAAACCTTGATTTTGCAATCCTGTAGCTTCCACGATAAACCTCGCTGTCACTTCAAACTTGATAGCACCAATAGCAACATTTCCCTTCCTCCACGAAATTGTGAATTTGGCAGTAAGGCTCTCATTGTAGCCTATCATAGACTCAAAGAAAGGAGCCATTCCTGCATTTTCAAATAACCTCCACAAGTCTGTATTCTACTTGAGCGCCTAACAATTAGGAGACTCTGTGCGCTTCCTTGGCCCACCCATCTTAGCACTCTGCAAATTTTTTGACTACTGCGAGCTATTCATCATAACCTCACTCCTCTTCGGCTCTCTACCAAACTTGCAGAAAACTCTTTTACTCACAATATCAAAATAAGCCCATAAGAAGTTAGGAATAGAGAACTTTCTATTACGGAAGGCCAATGACAATTCGCGGAGCCACGATCTCATAATTATTATTGCAAATAATTAACACCTCATTAATAATCTTGCCTTGCAAATATTCACAAATACGCGATGGGCTGACATTAGGCATATCAACACATTTGGATTTGACATCCCTCCGCCACTTGAGTAATTCCATGTGAGCCTTGATTGCCTCGGGAAGGAAAAAATGATTATTTTTACTTGCAAAGAAGATCAACAAGCTTGTCACCGTACCCCAAAACACATCATTAAACTGCAACCCTTTAAAATCAAAAGATCTCCCATACATCCCACGCCACTTCCTAACATCAACTTTATAAGTTATAATCATTTTCAAATTTTTCATTTAAATCACGTCCGTTAAAGACCTTGACAGATTATTATTAATCCAACGGGTCCACCCCATACACCTCAACGCCTCATTGGCAGCACAATTAGCTAACTTATTCCCTTCTCTGTAAACATGTTGCACCTTGCAGTTTGTGATGTCCCCATCACAAACAGATAAGTATAAATTAGAATTATTATTTCTTTCTAAAAATAATGATTTACCAGGCATACATTATATATTTATATATTATGTTAAAATCAATATATTAAATCTATTTAATTTAGTGTATTTCAATATAATATAATATATTAAAGTCAATATATTAAACCAATGTTTGAACATGGAGAATCGATTTACTCAAGTCTATATTAAATTCGATATTCTTGTTGAGATATTGCATCCTAACTAATTACAGTCGCAGTTTGTTAAGGGACATACCTCTTGAGGGAGACGCAATGGGAAGAAACACATCTCAAATCACGCCTGGAAGATGTTCATAAATGAAGCCCGAGGGAAGAAGGAAAGGATACGGAAGGAATAGGAAAGAATCGCTGTTGGAAGATCATTCAAATTATCACCCAGCTGGTAAAAGAAACCTGTACGGGGAGCACAATCCATCAACATTGAACCCAGCATCAAGTTGCAACCGATATAGGAGGAAACCGAAGAAAGCAACATTGGAGAGATCAACAGATAGAGGCTATTACTCAGTCAGCAAGAAGGAAGAATCATTAAAAGATCCAATAGCAATCGGCCCCCTATTAGGCCCGTCCCTGTTGTTCATTATATATATATCTATTTATATACAACTCTCTTCAGCAATTCAACTCATTCCTATTGATATTGTTTATACCAGATCTCTTGATCGAATTGTTGTGGCAAATATATAATCTTTTGAAGGTCATACATTCTGACATTTACATCTGAGATTACATTGGTAGCACACAGTGATTACATTGATCACAAGTATAACTAGATTATACATACATAAATATTTGAAAGTCACTTAATTCTTCAGATTTCTTCAATTAAGTAATACCTTTCCCAAATTTTGAGTGAGAAGCAAAGTCCTTTCCTACTGAGGATCATCACACAGTTAGAAAAATAACTCTTAAGGGACAAACACTTGTCAATGATATTTTTTAGCTCCTAAGGTGGCATAGCAACTCCATTCAATATGTCCACAATTAGCTTAGAATCTCCTTCCAGAATAACATTTTTAAACCCATACTCCTTGAGAGTTTTTAAGCCCCCTAAAGCAGCCATAGCCTCAGCTTTGTTATTGGAACAAGCACCCAAGTTAACTCTAAAGCTCACAATGCACTCCCCTTTGTGGTTTCTTAGCAGTCCCCCTGCCCCTGCCATACCCGGGTTGCCTTTAGAGCAGCCATCGAAATTACACTTAATCCAGTCTTTCTAAGGAGGAGTCCACACTGTAGACTTTCTGATTAACATTTTGGTCCAATTCATGTTAGTAAGCTCCTTCCTTATACCCCAGATCTGCTTTATTCTCATCTCTTTGTAATTCGGCCAAACTTTGGAGAAGTTTTATCTTCCCACCTCCATATTTTCCTTAATCTGTGCTTTTATTATCATACTAACCTCATTGTTGCTTCTCTCCACCTCCCTAAAGATCCTGTTATTCCTTTCCTTCCATATTCCCCAGGTAACAAAGGGGGCAACTTGGTTCCATAGATCAACAATAACTTTATGGGAAAAGGGGCTATTTGACCAACTTTCTATAAAAGACTTCATAGAGTGAGGAAACACCCAATCAGTGAACAACATCGGAAGGAAGAAGGACCAAACCTCTCTGGACAACTGGCAGTGGAAGAATATATGCATTATAGACTCTTCATCCTGCTTGCAAAGGGTGCATCTGTTAACCAATTGGAACCCTCTTCTGACGAGGTTGTCAATAGTAAGAATATTTTCGTGTGAGGCAGCCCCCCAGAAACAGTTAATTTTAGGAACCAAGTTCTTTAGCCACACTTTTTCCCAGTGGTAATCTCTATTATCTAACAATGGCTTAACCATTTCCTCATAGGCACTTTTAACAGAGAAAAAGCTTGAAGAGCTCCCCTTCCAAACCCATTCATCTTCCCTTTCACTGGCAAACCACTTCACCTCCCCAATTAGATTGTGACGCCTTAGTAGGGTCGAATCCTGTAATGTCCCCGTTTTTAGCACTTAACCTTTTAGTGATTGGTAGCCTATTCCCAGTGTGCTGTCGGCTGGTCAGTGGCAGAATTAGGGTTTCCAGCTGTTTGATGGGTTCTCTTGAAGATTCAGGGTTTTGCTTGTTGGAGTTTGGTTGTTTGGGTTCTGGATTCCTTCTGGGTTTTCAGAGAGCTTCGCAGAGGTATGACTTGCAACTGCGTCGGGCAACTTTTTCGGACTTACTATTTTTAGTAAGTTATGACGGCTACAGCTTGGAGTCAGGGATTTTGGATTGCGGATTCTTTCTAGGTTTTCAGAAAGCTTCGCAATGGTGTCGCATGCACTTTGATCCGAGCAACTTTCCGAATTTACTATTTTTAGTAAATTCTATTTTTAGCAGTGGTCAAGTCAGCATCAGCTCAGCAAACCTTCCTTTTCTGGCAGTTCATTGGGTAATTCTGATTTTTGGCTTAAGGGGTTCATTTTGGAGAAATAAGCCATTTAAAGTTAATAATGTTTTATTTTATAAAATAACCCCTTGTCCTAGTAATATGACTTTAAGTTGTTTTAAAAAGGGGGACTTTGAGGGTGGTCATCTCATGGGGAATTATTTTGATATGTCTAAAGTCAAAATTACTCTTGGAGGAGGGACGCCATCTTTGGAGAGATTATTATTTTATTTAAAAATGTTTTATATCCCTCTTGAAATGGGGCGCCAACTTAAGCTTGATCAATGGTCAAAATCAAACCCTAAAAAGCATCTTGAAATTAGGGCGCACCTTCTGGAAGCTTCTAGAGGGTCTTCTCAAAGTTATAAAAGGAAGCTTGGGGTCTTCATTTTAGCATCTTTTGTCTACCTTATTGTTATGCTACTGAAATACTTTCAGAGTTACTTCGAGGGATGCATACCTCCTAGCCATTTCTCTTGGTTTCGTGCTTGAAAGATAGCACCTAGCTAAGGCTTCAGAGACTGCTTTTCATCCAGACAAGCAAACAGATCATCAAGGTTGAAGATTTCAAAGATTTTGTCAGTTTTGCATTTGCTGGTTAGGGTTTGGCTGAAGTAGAAATCTGCTCATAAGTCTTTGCATGAATTTTTGTTGGTTCTGGGTACTTTACAAATGGCTTCCTCATCCTAGGGCGCCCCTCTTTGGTGAGTTCCAGATTTTATTATTGAGTGTATGATTTTATCTTCTCTAAATCGCCCTTCTCCTTGGCCATACCATTTTGGGCTGTCTTGGGAAGTGTGCCAAAAAATAATATCACAGTTTGTCAGTAGTTTCTCAGTTAGGTTTTCATTGTCAGCATTCTAGCTCTCGTTTGCATCTGGTTTTAAGTGATTTGGTTGGGTTTTGAGTGAGTTATGAGCTTTTTAGTGGGTTACTATGTTGCTGGTTGGTGTTTCTAGAATTGCTGATTTTATATCAGACTTCTAGAAGTTCAGTTCAAGCATTGTTTTATCAATATTGTGAAGTCAAATAAGTCGGAACAACATTTTATCAGTTGTTGCTTTGGTTTAACAGTTAGTAACACTTTGTAATCTGCAGATTGTGCATTGTAAGGCTGTTAATAGTAGTACTATTTCAGTCATTTTTATATTCTGCAATTACTTAGTTTTAGAGCAGCAAACCTAATAATCTTTGGACGGTTTACCGCCAGAGATGGGTGAATGAACTACACACTTAAAGTTCTTGGATGGTATTCCGCCAAGAAGGGAATTGAAGCTTTGCACTTCTTACATTGTATTCGCTCCCGCTGAATAAGTGGTAGAGCTTTCTTTCAGCATTGTATTTGCTTTTGTTACTCCGCCAGATGGTCGCTACTTGCCCTACTAGGGTTTGAAAGCACATCCGTGGTGTTGAGTCTTTCAGCATTGTATTTACTTTCTGTTACTCCGTCCTATGGTAGCTACTTACCCTAGTCGGGTCGGAAAGCACATTCTTGGCATTGAGTCTTTCTTTAATTGCTGGTTATGAGTTGAGCTGACCTTTAACGGGTTCTTGTTGTATTGGATTGTTCATTGTAAAATTTAAAAAAATTTGGTCCGGTTCATTACAAATCCCAATTAATCTATCTCTGACCTCTTAAATTAGCCCTCCTTAATAGCATGTTAAAGTCCTTCTATTTAGGTTCATCCATCTCCCAATTAACATAATCAGGAACTTTTTTGCCACATATCCTTGTTAAGGTTTGTGTGAGGGGATTCAATCCATCAAGTGAGGACAGAGTAGAGGTCTCAATCCAAGGGTCCTTCTAGAAGTCATTGTTTTTACCATTCCCGATTCTCTTTCTAACCCCCAATTTCAACACATTTTTTATTTTAACAAGGTGATTCCACAAGGCAGAACCACTAGGCAGGTCGGTCATAGAGAGAAAATAGCCAGAGTTCCTGTTCTTCAAATACTTGGCTTGGAAAATCTTCACCCAATCTTTAGACCCTTCCAGGAGGTTCCATCCCACTTTAGCAATTAGGGATTTATTAAGCAACTTGATTCTCCTTATCCCCAAACCTCCAACACTTTTAGGAGTGCACACTTTCTCCCAACTTACCAGAGACAGTCTATTTTTTTCTTTTGTTCCCAACCACATGAATCTTCTCTGAATCTGTTCTATTTTTTCCCTTATGAAGGCAAGAATTTTGAGAGAAACAAGTAGTAAATAGGAATATTCTATAAGGAGGCTTTTAGCAGTTGGATCTTCCCTGCTAAGCTAAGAAGTTTCCCCTTCCACCCAGCCAACTTTTTTTGAACTCTCTCAATCAACTGATTCCAATAGTTATTTTCCAACTTCTTAGAAATTAGAGGTAACCCAAGGTAGGCAGGAGGTAGGATAGCTTCCTGACATCCCAATATTTTCACCACTCTTTCCTTGACCTAATGGTTAGTATTAAAGAAGTAAATCTTACTTTTTTCATAGTTGATAAACTGGCCAGAAACAACAAAATAGTCATTTAGAACTTGTTTCCAAAGCCCAGCTTACCCCACCGAAGCTTCCCCAAACAATAGGTTATCATCAACAAATTGTTGGTGGGAGTCAAGCAAAAGAGACGAGGCAGCTTTAACACCTTTAAGGGCTTTAGAATCCACCAACTTTTGAATATTCCTTCCAATAACCTCAACAACAATTATGAAAAGATAGGGTGAGAGGGGGTTGCCTTGCCTGAGGCCACGGCCACAAGAGAAATAGCCTTGAGAGACACCATTAACCAGAACAGAGCACATAGAGGAGGTAACACAAGCAGAGATCAGCTTAAGGAACCTTCCATCTATCCCAAACTTCTTAAGAAGAGCAAAGAGAAACAGCCAGGAGACTCTTTCATAGGCCTTAGAAATATCAATTTTGAAGGCCATCCCAGGTTTTTTACAATGGTCCATAGAGTGGAGGATTTCATGAGTAGAGATGACAGCATCAAGAATATTTCTTCCTTGGACAAAACCTTTCTAGTTAGGGGCTATCATTTTTCCTAGCACCAGTTTGAGTCTATACACCAAAATTTTAGAGAAGATTTTATAGACCATGTTGCAGAGGATAATAGGTCTATAATCCTTTATTGATGAGGCATCAACATTTTTCAGAATAATCAATAAGGGCAATAAAGGTGGCATTTAGTTGGTTTAGGAGCCTTCCCGACCTAAGAAATCTCTAGCAGCATTAAAGAGGTCATTTTTGACAATATCCCAGTAGGTCTAGAAAAAGGCAGGAGGAAACCCATCCGGGCCAGGGGCTTTAAAAGCACCAAAAGAGAACATAGCCTTTTTAACTTTTTCCATGGAAACAACATTAGTCATATTCTTTAAATCAAGATCAGAAATAACTTTAGGGATCACCTCTAGAAATTCATCATGTACCTGATTTGCATTGCCCAAGGCAATATGGTGAGAGGAGAAGAAGTTAACAGCTTCCCCAGCAATTTCTTTTTCAGTGGAGACCATGGTACCATCCTCTTTCAAAAGCGATCTGATCCTGTTCTTGCTTTTGTGTTTCAGGGTAGATTGATGGAAGAATTTGGTATTCCTATCCCCTTTAGTTAGCCATTGAACACGAGACTTTTCTTTCCAAAAGATTTCCTCCTTTTTGTTTATCTTGAACCATTGAGATCTGAGGTCTCTTTCCTTAGCACATATCTCATCATCCACAAGACCAGCCTCCATGTTATCCTGCACTTCCTTTAAGCTATTTCTCAGGGAATTCTTAATCTCCAAGATATTACCAAAGGTCACCTTATTCCACCCTTTCACTCTCTACTTGATTCTACTAAGTTTTTCCACCAAGCAATACATAGGGGTGCCACTTATAGGTTCCTCCCACCAACTTTTAACGAGAGCAGCAAAATCCGGGTGAAGGCTCCACATTATTTCAAATCTGAAAGGGAAAGGTCCCCTGTTGTGATCAGCATTTCTTTTAAGCACAAGAGCATTATGATCAAAGCCAGATCTTGGAAGAGCAAAAAGAGAAAGGTATTGGGAGATATTCCAATCAGCAAAGATCAGAAACCTATCTAACTTGACTTGGATCAGATGGTTTCCATTCCTTCTATTAGACCAAGTGAACTTAGAGCCTTGGAGAGGAATATCAATAAGGCCAGCTGAGTTTAGAATTCAGCCAACTCCATCATGTTGTCAGTATAGTCATCCAGCCCCCTTGACTTTTCCGAAGGAAGAAGGGAGGAATTGAAATCCCCTCCCAACATCCAATGATCATCTTTTCTGTTTTTTATAGCATCATTTAAGTGCTCCCAAAGCTGCAACCTGTCCCTGCTCATATTGGGAGCATAGATATTTATTGAATTCCATTTCTCTTGAGAAGCCAAATCTTCTAGGGAAACCATCAAACTATTCCTAATAGCCGAGCACAGAGTTCCTTTTAATTTAGAGAGGTTCCAGAGAGTAGCTATACCTCCAGAGCCCCCCTCAACCTCACTAATAAAATAATTCGCACCAGGCCAAATACTCAAAATTGCCTTGTCAAACGTCTCCTTCTTCATCTTGATTTCTTGGAGGAGAAGAACATCCACTTTATTATCCAGAATACAGGTTTTAACCAAAAACTGTTTATACGGGCTATTAAGGCCCCTTATATTCCAAGAGAGATACTTCATAAAGAAAAAACAGGGGACAGCACCACCAAAACCCCCGAGAGGAACAGCCAGGGCTACTTCTTTTTGAATTTCGATCCTACGATCGAATCCAAAGTTCTTTGTTTCCCAGTAGCCACATCCCTAATAGTGTCTTTGGTTCTAGAATCCTTTTGGGATGGTCTACCAACCTTATTCCCCCCCCCCAATATCCGGCTTCTTTTTCTTTTTTGATTTAACTAGGGCTTGTGTCCATTCCATCATTGGAAGACTCGTCGAGTTTTCGGTGAGTCTTGAAAAACTCACGAGTTTTTTTGCCCGGCAAGTCTTTATGACTTTAACTTGTCGAGTCTTTTCCAGTTTTTGGCAAAAACTCGCAAGTCTTTACAAAAGACTCGCCAAATACATAAAAAATGCGAAAAACACAAAAAAAATAAAAAAAGTTGCCGAGTTTTCACCGAGTTTTTGTTGACTCTCCAATTTTTGGCTTAGCAAGTTTTTTTTTCTGGGGCGAGTCTTCCAACTATGGTCCATTCATCCTCATCTTCTTTATCACTAGGCTTAGGAGGAAACCCCAACAAAGCCAAAGAGTCTTCATGTTACCTGCCTCCTTTTGGGATAAGAAAGACATTTCCTCCAAAGACAGGTTGGTGTCAGAATGCACTAGCTCCCCTTCTTCCAAATCAACACCCACTTCAGAATCAGGAACCTTTCCCAAAGACGACTGCAAAATGTCCACCATAAGGGAGACCTTCTCAGATTCATCCCCAATGTCCATAATCACTTCTTTCCCTGTGTCCAACATCACATTTTTCAGGAAGCCAAGGGTTGGAACACTGGAAACAAGGGCAATAACTTTGAGGTTCAAACTAACCAAATCCTTAGAAGAAGCAAGAGGTTGAGCTAGGACAGCCTCTAGATCTGAGACTGAGGAATCCTTCCCTTGGAGGACAGTCTCCTTAGGGACAACAAAAATTCCAAAAGGTTGAACAATAGAAACAGCCATCGAGGGCTTGGGTAACTGCTCAAAGAGAGGATCCCCAATAGCAAAGGTTCTCTCGACAGGTTTTTTCTCACATGAGTCAATGAGGTGACCAAACTTTTTACATGCTTGGCAGAAATGTCGGGCATTTTCATATTCCAGAGGTTGGGTCCAGTTGCCAAATTTAGACTTAAGGAGGATAGAAGTTGGCAAGACCGAGTTCACAGCCACATTTACACACATATGAGTGAAGACCAATCTAGACCTCTCTAGAGTGATCTTATCAATGGCCAGAAGACTGCCAAAAGAATTAGCTATACCTTTCAAGATACCCGTCTCCCAAAACTCAAGTGGTAGGCCAGGCAAGCGAACCCAAGTCGAAGCCGTGGCACCCAGGTCAACCGAGGGATCAAATCCCAGTTTCCATTTGCAGAGGGACAGAAAGTTCTTAAACCCAGAGTCAAAGGCCCAGTGACCACCAATTAATAACTTAAGCATATCTTCATAAACAACAAAGGAGAAAACAAAGATACCTCTTGTCATTGCATTAATAGTTACGCTTCCTTTGAGATTCCATGTAGAGGCAGCCCATTGATGAACCAACTCAATATTCGGCCGATATGCCAAAAAATTACCAACCAGCGCTAGTTTTAGACTGTCCATAGCCTTTGTAATTGTAAACAAATCTAATGGCAAGTATTAGAGATTAAGGGTTCTATAAGTATTCTCAGTTTCAGAAATCTACCAAAAGCTAAGACACGGATTTTCGACTTCCAGATTTAATGATAATCAATGTGCTGAATGCAGAACATTGTCCGATTTCTATGTTTGCATATCAGGGAAGGATTTGCCATATGTATGTGAGGAAACCCTGCCTCTAAGAGACACGTCTCATGAGAGGACGTGTCTCCACGAGTGGAGACACGTCCACTCATGGGACGCGTTCTTTAGAGCGCGGGTTAACACATAGTTTAAAACGTTAGTATAACACATTTATACTAAACAGCGAATGAGAATATAAACTTCGATTAGAATATAACATTAATTATGATTCGAATTTTATACTCGTATGATATAATTTTTCAGAAATTTCAAAATAACGATAAGCTTCAATCAGGTATGAATGATGATGGTGCTTGCAGCAATCGTGCTCCAGATCTGACCGACGCTATCATTCATTAACACTCCCTCTTAGCTAGGGAAGATATATCAAAACAAATAACTAGAGATATCACCTAAACACGTGATATCTAAGACATAATATGATTTCTCAATATTGTCAAGTCACGTGACATTCTTCATATCATATCTTATTATGGTATGTGCACTGACATCAAGTCACATGATGTCTACCATAATTCATGGCATATCCATGGATATAAATATCCACCATGATTATCTCTTAAGGATCATAATGATCTATAAATGATATCAAGTCCCATGATATCAATAAGGGATACTATCATGACATGTCCATAATATCAAGTCACATGATATTTATCATGATAGTTTGATCATTGTAGAGTCATCACTTTACAATGTCAATTACAAGTATTCATTATTAGAAAGATCGTCACCTTTCAATAATGCATACAGGAAAGTAGGCCCATAAAGTCATGTAGTCACACACATGACAAAAGAGTTTACACATTAAATATCTTTATATATATTAGTACAATTTATAAACAATTTGTATTTCAAACATAAATAACAAATTACATTTCAACCATACCAAGTTTCTTCCTGAAGTGCTCCACCTTGATTCGGGAGAGAGGCTTGGTGAGAATGTCTGCAGTTTGATCATTTGTACTGATATACTCCAACTGAATTACTTTCTTTTCCACCATATCTCTTACATAATGATAGGGGATCTCAATGTGCTTTGACCTATCATGAAAGACAGGATTTACAGAGAGTTTGATGCAACTCTGATTATCACAATGAATAATTGTAGGATTCAAGGGCTCACCAAAGAGTCCCACAAGCAATTTACGAAGCCAAACTGCTTCTCTTGCTCCCATGGAGGCTGCAATGTATTCAGCTTCTGTTGAGCTTTGTGCAACTGAAGATTGTTTTCTGCAAATCCGAGATCATAGCTGATCCTAAACTGAAGCAACATCCTGATGTGCTTTTTCGATCGGTTACACTTCCAGCCCAATCTGAATTAGAGTACCCATGAAGATCTAGTTGATCATTCTTGTAAAGAAGACCATATCCAATAGTGCCTTGAAGGTATCTCAAAATATGTTTCACAGCCATTAAGTGAATTTCCTTTGGCTCACACATGAACTGGCTGAGAACATTCACTGCATAGCAAATATGGTCTGGTGTTAACCAGATACATCAAGGATCCAATCATGCATCGTAAAGGGTTGGATCTGCACACTTGGATTCTACTGCTGCTTCTTTCAATTTGTGAAGGTTGGTTTCCATAGGTGTAGACATCGGTCTACAGTCCAACATTCCAAATCTTTTCAAAATATCAATAGTATACTTCCCTTGGTTTAGTATAATGCCCTCTGATTTCTGCCATACTTCTAAACCTAGGAAGTAGTGAAGAATGCCTAAGTCTTTCATGTCAAATTCAGAAATTAGATCCTGCTTCCCTTGAGCAATGAGGTGATCTTCTCCTGTTATCAGCAATCATCAACATATAAAATAATTATTAGCATGTCACCTTTGATTACCTTGAAGTAGAGATTGGAGTCGGCCTCATTCTTGGAAAATCCTAATCCCAAGAGGTAGCTGTCAATTCTTTCATACAGACCCTGGGAGCCTGTTTAAGTCCATAAAGAGCTTTCTTCAGTCTGCATACATGTGAGTCAGGTTTATGTATCCACAAAACCTTCAGGCTATTCAGATAGACTTCCTCTTCAATGGTTCCATTCGGAAGGCAGTTTTTACATCCATTTGATGGATCTTCCAACCTTTAGCTGCTGCAATGGCTAACACTACTCTCACTGATGTGTAACGGGCAACAGGTGCAAATGTTTCTTCGTAATCAATACCTTCCTTTTGAGAAAAACCTCTGGCCACAAAACGTGCTTTATGTTTTTCTATACTGCCATCAGCAGCATGCTTGATTTTAAAGAGCCATTTGGAAGAGACAACAGATTTCCCTTTTGGTCTAGGCACTACATCCCATACATCATTCTTTAGAATGGACTGATATTCCTCTGTCATTGCATCTTTCCATGCTTGATTTTTGAAGGCTTCTGAAACACTGACAGGTTCGGAGTTTATGATATCGTTCATAAGGGCAACATAGCTAGAGAAGCGTTTGGGTCTTTTGCTCTCCCTGAACGTTCCTTTGGGTGCTACATGATTCTCTGCTTCTTTGATCATCTTCTTGGCCCAAAGTGGTCTCTTTCTGCCGTTGACATCTGTATTCTCATTTGAAGTAGAAGGAAGTTCATGTGACATTTCCTCAGGATGCTCCCTCTGAATCTCAGGAGCAAGTTCCATTTCAGGTACTCTAGGGGAATAGGTTTCAGTCTCACTAGAACTTCTTGCCCTCTTGAATGCAATGTCTTCTTCAAAGATAACATCCCTGCTCAATTCAATTTGTTTCTGCCCGGGTATGTATATCCTGTAGGCTTTGGAGGTTTCACTATATCCCATAAATATCCCTTTCTTTCCAGAAGGTTCAAGTTTGAATCTCTTCTCCTTGGGCACATGAATATAGACGGGACAACAAAAATCCTAAAGTGACTAATGTCAGGTTTTATGCCAGTGAAGGCTTCTTCAGGAGTTTTGTTGTCAAGATGAGAATGAGGACATCTATTTTGGATGTAGACAGCAGTCTTAGAGGCTTTAGCCCAGTGTTGTACCCAAACCAAATTTTTTGCTTCATTAAGGCATTTTGCATTTAAAAGTCTAAACCTTGCTAATTTGTTGTAAAACACAGTTTTGGGCAATGTCAAGCATGGAGTTTTTGTCAATAGTTTGTCAGTCAAAGTCAGTTATATTGATTAAAGCCTGAAGCAGAGACTTAAAATGAAGATCTTCACGATGGAGGAGCATCTCAGACGACATTTCATATTGCAGACGGTCATGTTAATGATCGAAACTCTTTACATTTAAGGAAATAGATCCAGGTTTTCCTAGAGAAATCATCTACAAATATGACATAGTATAGAAATCCTGCTTTAGAGGGTACAGACATGGGTCCACATAAGTCTGAGTGAACCAATTCTAACACATTTAGGGTTTTGCTCAAACTATTTGGAAAGGACCCTTTTGTATTCTTTCCTAAGGCACAACCTTTGCAAGTTCCTTCATGAGATGGTTTTAACTTAGGTAAGCCTGTTACAAGTTTTCCTACAGAAGGTAGGGCACGGAAATGAAGGTGTCCTAATCTTCTATGCCAAATCTCATTTGAATCAAAAGTGTCAAGGGTAAGGGCTTGATTGACTTCAGTGCAAAGTTTGTAAAGGTACCCTTGTCTCACACCTATGATTTGGGCTTTCTTGATTGTTGAGTTCTTAGGCCATGCTAGAACTTTCCCATCCATAAAGGTAACTCTATAACCATTGTCTTCAAGGGCAGAGATGGATATAAGATTCCTTTTTATTCTAGGTACAAATAAGACCCCAGTGAGTTGAAGAGAGAGACCAGATTTCAATGAGATGGAGCAAGTTCCAACCCCTTTCACTTGATGTGTAGAGTCGTCCCCAATTGTGACATCTTCATCAGATTCTTCAGTCATAGTGTCTAAGTGTTCTCTAAACCCTGTGATGTGCCTCGAAGAACCACTATCAATCACCCAGTTGTTGATATTGTTAGATACTTGACTAGATAAGGCTGAATAGAACACAAAGTTTTCAGATTCATGATCTGAATTTGACTTTCCTACTTTGGCAAATGATGCTTGTTGTTTAGATCTGTCAGGGCACTTCATTGCATAGTGGCCATATTGATCACATCTAAAGCATTGTACTTGAGAGATGTCTTTCTTTTTAGAGGATCCCTTTCCATTGGAATTTCTCTTTCTTTTGAAAGATCCTTTCTTGAAGGAGTTTTTCTTATTCCTTTTGTTAAACGATGTGTTGAGTACATGAATGTCTTCATCTACGTTTTTTTGTTTGTTTTCTTTTGAGGAGAGCCTTGTTTCTTCTTGGAGGCAGTCAGTTCTTTGCCTGTCAAACTTAGGGAGTTTGGATCTTGCCCTTATTCCTTGAACGAATGACTCCCATGAGTTTGGTAGGCCTCCTAGTGCAATTAGAGTTAATTCTTTGCTATCAATCTCATATCCAATTGTGGATAATTGATCTCTCAATTCAATAATCCTCATGAAGTATGCATTAATGGACTCTCCTTTGTTTATTTGAGCATTGTTGATTTGCCTTTTTAAAGCAAGAGTCCTGCAGGTGTTGTTGATCTCATAAGTTTTCTCAAGAGATTTGAACATATGGTATGCAGTTTCATGTTTTGCTAGGATGGGCACTATATGATCTCTAACTGCATCTACAAGGATTTTCATGGCTTTTTCATTGTTTTCTACCCATTGAGTTTTCTCAGGTTCAGACTTAGGTTCCTCCAGATTTTCTCTCACAAGTGAGTCTAACTTATGTTCCTTAAGGATCATCATGATTCTAAACTTCCATGATGTGAAATTGTCTGCTCCAGCAAGGCGATCTTCAAATCTGATCACACTTGACATTATGAAGAATGTGAGTAAATTCGATTTTTTTGAAAATGCGAATTTTCTAGAGCAAACTGAGATTAGATCTGTTTGGGATTCGCACAACGTGGCTCTGATACCATGTAATTGTAAACAAATCTAATGGCAAGTATTAGAGATTAAGGGTTCTATAAGTATTCTCAGTTTCAAAAATCTACCAAAAGCTAAGACACAAATTTTCGACTTCCAGAAAGACATAGATTTTCAACTTCTAGATTTAATAATAATCAATGTGCTGAATGCAGAACATTGTCCGATTTCTATGTTTGCATATCAGGGAAGGATTTGCCATATGTATGTGAGGAAACCCTGCCTCTAAGAGACACGTCTCATGAGAGGACGTGTCTCCACGAGTGGAGACACGTCCACTCATGGGACGCGTTCTTTAGAGCGCGGGTTAACACATAGTTTAAAACGTTAGTATAACACATTTATACTAAACAGCGAATGAGAATATAAACTTCGATTAGAATATAACATTAATTATGATTCGAATTTTATACTCGTATGATATAATTTTTCAGAAATTTCAAAATAACGATAAGCTTCAATCAGGTATGAATGATGATGGTGCTTGCAGCAATTGTCCTCCATATCTGACCGACGCTATCATTTATTACCAATTTTAACACCACCTTGGAGCTTTTGAAGGAGTCAAGATAGGGAAACTAGTTTTCCAATGCCCAAAGAGAGTTTTGACTTGTTCAAATAGCTAAAACACATGTCACCTATTCCTTGTAATTAGCTACTATAGAATATGAAGTGGTTCCAAGGTAAAATGGACGCCCAGGTTTATTTCTTAGTAGTTCTTTCATTCTTTGAAGCAACATTGTAACTGAAAATTTCTTTTCTATCATAATGCAACACTACAACTCAAAAAACTAGTCATTTTATGACTAGATATCAACACAAATTTCATCTTGGAAGGTAATATTAGTTTATTTTATGATTATGTACTACTCTAAGAATATCTTTTGAGCAATGAAATTCAACCTTGTACCTTCAAAACCTATTTTATTATGTGTAATATGGTAATTGATGTTATTTATGTGATTTCATTGTATGAATCCTTAAATGAACATCTTATCTTGGATAGTGCCTTTAAATAGAAAAAAACATATATTTTGAGTAGGTTGAAGTCTATGTTAACATGTAAGCATGTTCTATCTATGGAGAATAATTTTATTTCTTGATTCTAGGATTGTCCAAAACTTAACCTTTCTATGAAACATTGATACTTGAGTATGTTGAAGCTTGAGTTGTGTAATCATATCTAAATCATTGGTCTTTTGTGTGTCAAAATAGTGATATAGATCTTGGAAGCAATTTTGGTGCATCACCTTAGTAAACTTAGATTCGTTTCAAGTTATTTCCCTATCCTTTTCATTAGTAAAAGCAATTGTTTAAGCTAGTGTAGGTGATTACCAACAAGGGAACCGATCCTCTTTGGAGGTTGAATTCAACTCACCAAATCCCACACTTTGAGAAGTCATCCCATGTTTCACTGGATTTTTGAGTAAAGCACTTGGCAAGGGTGCAAATCCAAGTGATAACAATTACTGTAGTGAGTGTATAAGTACATCTTTGTACCTCAAATCTTTTTCATCCCAATTATAGATCTAAAAGGAGATAAAAAACATAAATGTATTTCCTAGATCACACAGATGTTTCTATAGGTTTTATAATAAATATTTTATGGAATGTTAAAAAGTAAAATTTTAGAATATGTTACAATATCTAGATTAAATTCTTGTGATTATTTGGAAGCAATATGTGTACATACATCTCAAAGCATGATTGTAAAACCATGACTTAAGTAAAATAAGAGCAAAATTTATTTCTATGCTCCAATTTTTTGATTGGTTAATTTGTGCCCAATTTTTTTCAAATATATATATTTTTTATAAAATAAGCAGCATTTATAGGGCATTGTACCCATACACAAAAGGACCCAAGGGTAGAGAGTTTAAAACAAAGGGTAAACTAGGGTTATAGTCCATAAACATACAAGTGACAACAAACATACAACAATGTCACAACAAAGTATATATCAGGAAAAAAAAGAAAAACAAACAAACAAGAAAAACACCCTACTTGGGAAGGTTTTCCCAATTCTCCATGAGGAATTCAAAACATCTTTCTTCTATTGGCTAGAACTAGGGTCACTTGTTTTCTCATGTATTTTTATTTCCTCTTGTAGGACAAAACCCAAAGTTATATCAGAGTGATGTATGACTTTTAGAGTGAAATAGGAGAGGCCATTAAGTTTCCTCTCCAAAATTTCAACCCTAGTCGATAAAGCCATAAAGTCTTGGGAATTCTTCTCGTAGTTGGGGAATTTATCATCATTGCGCTTTTTTGTGGGGGTGGATTCCTTTGGTTCTTGAATCATTGCATTGAATTCAAGAAACATTCTTGGACCATCCACATCTATCTCAACTTCCTCCACATCATCTTCATTGTTGCTATCTTTATCCTTCTCGACCTATTCAGAATCATTAGAAATCTGATCAATAGTAATGCCAGGGGCTTGTTTGCATGCCAACCTATGGGATCTATGTACACTCAGATTAGTATGGTCAACATGAATATTTAGTTCATTTTTTACTCTTATCTTTGTTCATGTTTTTATTATTATCATCAATTTAATCCTCACCAGAAATGGATTCTTTAACATAGAAGTTTACAGTGCCTTCTTTTTCTTTTTGGTAGGTGACTCTTTCATAGTTGCATTAGGTCTTTTTCCAGGCTTTTTAAGGGGGGGTGTTTAAGCTTGTACAACCTAACAAATATTTTTTGGCTTAGGGATTTATGGGTTTTAGCAAATTTGGGATGATTAATTGGGGGCTTTGGATTTGAATCAAGAGTAGCATGTTTAGTAGGTAGGGTTGATTTTCCTTTTCAAGGATGTTTGAAAGCTTCCACACTTTGAGTGTTTGAGGGGCTTTCGGAAGAGGAAGTTAACAACAAAAGGTTCCTCAACCAAGAAAGCCATAATTGGCTTTGGGGGACATAAAGCAAGATGGAATGGTATAATCTGAGTATGAGTCCTTGGTGGAGAGGAATGGGTTATCTAGTCAAGCTTTTTGAAGACATCTCCATGGCCTCTTTCATAGATTGTTCAAGAGAGGGCAACAAAGAGAATGAAAAACTACTCAACACCCTATTCCTAAAATGGTTTAGAAGAGGGAGGTGATAGTAGTAGCATTTAAAATGATCCTCAAGAGTGATGTATTTCATTAGAACAAGGCATACCTTATCCCATGGGTTGGGGAGCTTTTCACTATTGTAACCTACCTACAGTATAATAGGGTTTTCAGCTTCTTTGAAAAATAAGTGCATATTCTCCATGCCTTGCACCTTTTTATACTGTTCATTCCTAAAATTTATAAACACACAACCTTATTGGAAACTCAGTTAATGGGGGAACCAATTGTGCTAAATTGAGTAACCTTCGAATTTTAAAGAAGTTGGCTCTTCATGTATTGGGGGGTGGAAAGAGAAAATGATGTAGATATATTAAAATAAGCTCTAATCTAAGGTGATGTGCCAAGATTTAAGTAAATAGGCATGGTAAATCTTCCTTTCAGGTTAGATTTGAGGGACCACTTAGCAATCTGCATACCCAAAAATAATAGAAAGCATAGATGAAAATACTAAGAAGTCAATCAGATAACATACTATAACTTTCATATGCATTCACTAAACATGAAGAGTCCAAGATATGATCTGAACAACAAATTTATATTGAGATTATCGAAGTTTTACAGATAAACTACTCAGTACAACAAAACTAGCACAGTATAAAGTTTTATCAATTAACTAAGAAACAGAGTGGCCAAAAAGATTGGCACAGTCTATTAGTCGTAATACAATAATCTAAAAAAATAGAACAATGGTCGAGAGTCTTTTCTCTTTTTCCTATGT